>CM031374.1:44518555-44776612 GCA_018208015.1 Medicago ruthenica
GCATGTTAGAACAACTTCGACTACAACATGCACTACTTCGACAGCAGCATGCGAACAGTCTTCGACCTCATGCTTCGATCCCTGTCGAACCAGAAGCTACCCTAGAGTTCGTTCCAATATCTCACAGGTCCTTTATATACAGGTAAAATAGTCTCAAATCCGGTGAGGAACCAAAAACATTTTTCACATGAAAGACGAAAACGGTTTTTTGGTCCTTCATCACGTTTTCGTCTCACGTGTGAAAATGTTTTTTGGTTCCTCAAAAGATTTGTTACCTTTATGACCTTGTTTACTATACATAAGTAAAATAGTTTTGCACCATGTACAAAATGCGTTTTTTTCCACAATTTGATCAATAAATCCCGTCATATCTCACTTGATCCAATGATGATAACTAATTTGCATACGAGAAAAGAATTATTTCACTTAGGCATCATAGAATTTGCCTCGATTTATTAGTTTTTGATTTTTTTTTTTGAAGCACTCAATCCATCCTTGATTTTTATTCACATTTGTTTCATATTGAAAGCGTTTAAGGTTTTTAGATTCAAGAGATTTGAGAATTAAGGTTAACTTTATCTTTTGTAATTTATTTTTGTTATATTAACAAATTTAATGTTATGTCATTTAAAAATTTATCACGTCACCAATTTTGAGGCAACAAATATGGATTTAGAGCAAAATTGTAACAAGTGTGTGATACTCGAGGACCAAAATGTTTGATTTTAAAAAAATGACTATTTTCATGAGTTTGATAAAATAAAAGTTCAAATGTTTAGGTTAGTTGAATTCAAGGGTTCTTTGGAGTAGAAAAAGTTGTCTCAAAGCTTAGAGAACTTTGACAAAGATACTACTACATTACCATTACATACATATTATTCACAAATGAAATACTCATATTAAAATAGATATTTGAAATCAGATTCTTATGAAATGAAAGCTGAATCCTTCTCAATTAGACTAACTACCACGTTTGATCAAGATTATTTTTGTTTTTTTTGCTTTTTGATCAAGATTCTATACAACAATAATTAATATATCATGTCAAAGAATACAAGATACTATATCTTTTTTGTCAAGTAATCTAATGACTAAAATTTTAAATTAACTGAAAAATCCCTAGTTCAAAACTGAGTTCATGTCTATTACAATCGACTTACCAACTGAGTTATGCACTCAAATGACATACATATCATGATATTATATAAGCAAGTTTGCATATCGACCGTTCATGTGGTGCACGCATGCTCAGGAGGACGACGTCATCTGTTGCATAGGAAATAATTTAATTAGTTAGTGGAATGGAATATTACCCTCCATATAGTAGTATTTTGGATTCATTATCAATTTGGGACGTATAGACAGAATTTTTCTGTTATTCTTTCTTTTCTTTGGGCCATGATACGTTTGTCACACTTAATCAATGATATCTATCATTTGGGAATTAGAAGTGTGAGGTAGCCTAATTACTAAGCAAATTAGTAGAATGCAACATGACAGAATATGTTGAACTTATACTCTAATTGCGTGTTAAAAACTATTATAGATATTCTGTAAGTATGATTTAGTGTATGTGAGTTTCACAGTTATACTCTTTAAAAAGAGAACAAAACTATTATAACTCAAAGTTGGGAATGAATATTTAACTCTCATCACTTCATTCCTTAATTCCTGCACCTCAGTCATTCAAATATATAATCCTAGAACTCCCATCAGTATAACTCAGAACAACACTATAATCCAAACATTAAATATATTTTTTACTTAGTAGTTAGTAGTATATACATATATTTTGAATAAAAACTTTTAATGATTGAAAACATATTTCTGAAATGCTTAAAGAACAAGAATCACGTGGTGAACACATGGCTTTAAGAAGTAAATGGATTGATTTACAAATCAGATTTTAAAAAAAAAAACATAACAATTAATAAACATCTTCAAGAGTTTATAACAAAAGAAAAAAAACTGCAAAGATGTTTTAATTAGGATTATTGCAGAATAAAATTTGAGTTTTCGTGGAAAAAAATGAGAGGATTAATTTAGAAAACAATATAACGATTATGTTTTTACTTAGAGACCACTTCTATAAAAGGTTCTTTACTTGCAATATAACAATTATGCAAATATTAAATAGTTGTCGTTTTCTTTTCATCATCAGTGTATTCCATATGCTTAGTTAATTACTTAATTTCTCTAACATCTTTAATCTACAAATTCTTCAATATCTCCAAGTTGTGAGCATTGAGATTTATATATCATCAACGAATATAACATTCAAATATGCATCACTCAAAGTTCTTGAACATAGGTCATTCTTTGTCACTACATCACTCTAAGAACCAACGATACACATATTATGATATGTATTCCCATATTGTTCTTCTGTTTATTTTCTAGCTTGATTCTCCGCCATGTGAATGCATATTTTTTTATAGGTATTGTTTTGATATTATGTCAAAACTAGGATAGAATTAGAATTTGATGTATAGGATGTTTCTATCTACAATGTGTGCTCTAAACACCCATATATGATCATTCATTTCACATAAAAACAACTTTGCGTGATTTTTAAACAAAAACAACATATTTTGAACTTCCTTGTATTGATACACAAAAAGTACTTTTTTTTTTTCAAAACTGAGCCACAAAATGTTCCATGCGTCGATGCACACGTAGCTTGTATCGATACATCATACATGTACATGCCCGGTTGAAATATAAGGAATGTTTCGGTACACAACATATATGTATCGATACATACCCTGTTTTTTCTTTAATTGTGTTTTGATACATAGCTCATGTGTATCGATAAATACATGTGATTTTTTTTCTTCTAGTTTTTATAAAACAAAGTCTATTATGATTTTAATTGTTTCTCCTATTTTTACTCATTGTAAAATAAACTATACAAACAAAATTTTATTCATTTCTTCATTATAAGAAAAAAAGAACATTTTGCTTCCATTCTCTCTATGAATCTCTCTGCAACCATTCTCTAAGTTAACGATTAGATACATGGGTGTTTGAGATTCATTGTAGAAAGAAACATTCATTTTAGAAATTGAGTTTTGTAAATTGATACAAGTGTTTGTAAATCTGAGAAAAAACCTAGTGGGGTTTTCATCTCAATCAAAATTGGGGTATTTTGGTATAACTTGTCTTGTAAACCAAGTTCTTGCTTCATTGAAAGCCTTGAACATCAGAGTAGGAAGCGGAGCTTCACGAAAGGTGAGTCTTGAAAGGGAATAACAAATATGAATCATTTGAAGATCTTGGGTTCCAATCTTGGAGGTCCAAGATTGAAGGTTTGGAGAAGAAGGTAAGATACACTCAAAGCATTGATGATTTGGTTAAGTTCTTCATATATAAACTTTTCTTTGAATATTTTATGTGCAAATCATATATAGATGTCTCAATCTATTTGAAGATTAGGGGCAAACGTACCCACAAAGTGAGGACGAGAGTGGGGCAAACTTGCTTAACTAAGTCTTGTGTTTTTCTTCTCTTCTCTATATTCTTTTAATATTTGTTCGGAGTAGAAAAACTGCAATTTTGAAGAATTTTTCTAATTTTTTACTTTGAACGAAATCCACATTTCGGGTACATTTGCATTGTTAAAGATTTGATCTTTTAGCGGATTTTTCCTACACTTTTGATTCACTACACTGTAAGGTTTTGTGTTCTACGATTGATGAAAATTGAAGTAAAAAATATTGAATCAAAATTGATTCAAGGCACACGAAGTGATTTTGTTCAGATAGTTGAAAACATAGGTTTTGTCTATTATCGTTTTACTAGCAACTCCTTTGTGCTCATATGATACATTCAGTCCGTAAGATTTTTTAAATCAACTTAATTGATTCAAGTCAATTTGATAATCATCAAGTTAATCTACTTGATTAATTTGATTCATATTAAGTTTATATTTCTTTATTCCATCTCCACACCAAAAATCATTTTCAAATAAAAGTGGTTTAAATTCCTCATACGACTTTTCGTTAATGTTCAAGAATAAAGTTTCGATCAGAACGTTATCCGTTAAAATTATCATTTCTGAAAGGAGCCATCACACACATTGACTCTAGGGTCTAGTGAAATCCCAACCTTTAAAAAAAATAAATGCATCAAAATTTAAATGTTGTAATTAGAAGAGATAAGATGTTTAATGGTGTAGATTCCTACATTACAGAAACTACAGAGAATATCACGGGAGAAAATCCACTCCCGTGTGCTTCTATATGCATCTTTTTACAAAACCGTGTCATGATTGTTTATTAAACGATTTTTATATTGTTTTTAATCAAGTATCATCTATAAGCTCTTTTTAGATCAACTATCTTCTATAAGATAGTGGATGAGAATTTTTAGAAAATTTTAGACAATAAACCTAAAAAAATTAGTGGTAGAAAATGAGTAAATTAAAGTAAGCAACTTGATCTTGTCTTACTCTTTTGATCGATTATTGCATTCCTTGACTTGGTAAAGATCAGGAGGCCCAATTTGTAGAAAGTGGAAGTTGAATAGACATATCAAACTTTAAAAATGGAGAATGGGAAGGAATCATGAAAATGTTTTAAAGACAATCTTAATTCATTCTATAAATTGAAAATGGAGAGATTTTAATGCTTTCAAATTAAAATTTTGGTAAAAAAAATTAAGTAGAAAATGGTCTCAACCTGAATATCTATATCATTTATTTCACTCATGAATATCTAATATCATTAAAAAAGTCATATGTTTTTACCACATTAGAATAAGATCACAACATCACATTATGATTTTCTCCTATTCTTTTATTCCTCTAGAAAGATCTTAAATTGGTCTCATTCCAAAACTCATGGTGGGGGTGGAAATGACACTAAATTAAGGAGACACCCAAAGGATTTTAATTGGATATAGAATCCAAGCCTGCTTTGGTGTAATTCAACAACACTAATTAAATTGAGGAATGTTATCGATGGATTAGAAACTATCTTGATAAGTACATATGCAAAGTGGGATATGTCATCGTTTGCATGCCGTTAAACTAATTAACACCACTCACTGCATTTTGTGGTGGGGTTTCTTTTCTAAAACAAAAAACAATTTGTCACTTTCAATCACATTATCTTCCATTTTAAAGAAATAATTATTTTTCCATCAACAAAATTTATTGCAATATCCTCCATATCTCTAAACCGTAGTGCTATATGTTATGACAATATCATTTTTTTGGAATATGCTACGTCAATATTTTGATATTTTTTTAAAAAAAATGCAAGTTTCACCAAGTTCATAATGAATTGCATCTACTATAGTCTAACGCAAATCATTGGTGTGTAAGATGTACGAACGTTGTAAACTTGATGTAGCGAGTTCGATTCCAATTGATAATTTTTTTTAATGAATTGCATATTGTTGGGTTGACTCATAGTTATTGATAAGTGTAAAGGTGAAAGAATCACTCTACAAATCCTAAGTTTAATTAATAGAAATGTATTGTATCGGCATTTCAATCTAAGAGATAGGTATAGTTAGCCGAACTCCGTGATCAAACAATGTGTGTTTTGTATATACATTTTTCATATTCTTTTACTTTTGAATTGGTTGCTATTCTAACACATATAATTATTTTTATTTTAGTTTATTTTTGTATTTCCTTTGCTAATAAAAAAAATCCTCTCATGTTTCTATAATTCTTAATTATTTGAAAAACAAATAATTTCAAGTGTTGAAATTGTTTACATTTCTTTTTTATATTCAGTTCCAGATCATCCTAATCCTTAAGCTTAACCATGAATATTAATAAAAATCCATTGGAATAATTGAACAAGTTTAGCATGATTGGAAATGACGATTGTAGGTGAAATAGTTAGATATTGATACATATTTTCAAAGAGCAGCCGAAGATAGGGTAGTAGTGATGTGGATGCCACCATTTTGTGGGTAGACCACTTAATTTTATCTCGTCGTGTGTCTCTCACCTTGTGCCTTAAGACATTAACATTTTATAAGAAGATAATGAAATGGCCCCATCTTCTATATTTTTTTTTGGTATATATGAAAAGGAGTCCATCTGCTATTCTTTTATTTAATATAAAATAACTAGCAAAATATACGAGCATTCACACAGGCTGCAAATTTTTACTTCATAGATTAGTTTGACAATATATAAACTCGAGGGTATAAAAAAAGATAAAGTCATATGTTGAATTTCAAAGTATTCTTATTTCTTACTTAATTACAATATTGAGTTAAACAAATAACAATGTAAAATTCTCTCTTAAATTAAATTATAACATCAATTTATAATACTAAGGATGTCAATATAGAATTAAAATATTCAAAAATTTGGTATAACATATTGCTAAGATATATAAGTGGAACTATTTTCATTATTTTATATAAACAAATGTTTTATTAGAGCGGGTAGAAGTGGTGCTCCAAATTACCCTTACAAAGTATCAGGGATTAAGTACATTGAAAACAAACAAGTGCATTCAACAACCAATTCGAATAGACTAGTTTTAGTTACTACCATCCTTACATAGGAACCATTGTCAAGAAAGATGTTTAATTCGATCAACCACCTCCAAGACATTGGCTATTTTACTATTAAAAAGAGGCTAAAATATTAAAGAGGTCCCTGCAAATATGCCTCATTTGACTTTTGGTCCTTGTAAAAAAAAATTTTGTTTTCGTCCTTGCAAAATATTTTGTTTTTTAAAATAGTCTCTGTGTCCATTGAAGTTGCTAGGTGGTACTCTGATGCTGACGTGGCAGCATGCTGACTGTGCATAAGTGCCATGTGGCATGCGCCACGTCAGCATCAGAGTGCCACGTGGGCACTTATGCACAGTCAACATGCACCATTTCAGCATCAGAGTGCCACCTAGCAACTTCAATGGGCCCAGGGACTATTTTAAAAAACAAAATATTTTGCAAGGACGAAAAACAAAATTTTTTTTACAAGGACCAAAAGCCAAATGAGGTATATTTGCAGGGACCTTTTTAATATTTTAGCCTTAAAAAGAAGATCTTTTTGCAGCAATCATATGCACGAAGTTGTTGTCAACCACACAAGATGAAAAACCTTTTTCCTTTCTTGCCTTTACACACATTGTTGACAAGAAGGAAATTATTCACCTTGTCGAAGCTCCAACCAACGATCTTAATGTCGATCCATTTGAAAATCAAATTCCACACCTCCAACGTCTACGAACATGACGCAAACAAATTACTAGCATATTCAATATCATAAAAAACACCAAACGCACACAACATTGTTGGTGCACGTCTATAATTACACCTCTCACTCATAATTCTACTCTTGTTGGGAGTCTATCTTGTAAAGTTGTAATAAACACCATCCAAATACGTTGACTTTTTACGGCACACTGCGATCCACAAACACTTAGCTGTGATAAGTCGCTTTGTAGCGGTATGAAAGTATTTTAAATTATCAATCCACATGGACTTGGTTAATGAACCATTCAATTACTTTGAGTGTTAAAAGTGGTGGTAATAGATAGATGGTTTTAATTTACAGAGTTTGAGTAGGGTGAAACAAACAATTGACAAGTGGTTGTAATAGATAGATGTCTTTCCTTAATCGATTATATACTCCTCAAATTTAATCATACCTTCACATATCGCCCCCTTACATCTCAATGTCTCGCAAATAACTGGAGTTCCACTATATTATCTAACCTCTGATGTCTCGCTCACTTAGCTAATAAAGTGCTACGCTCTGACATTGTGTGTGATTGTAACCCTAGTTCGATGTCTAGCATCTACAAATGCATCTACCCATGTCCTTTACAAAGGAAGTCTATGTCTAGAAATCTCTAAGTCAAAAGATCAATTTTGGATTGCATGTCAGAAAAAAATTAAGTGTAAAAATAAAGACATCATTATAATGAAATAGGACTTATATATAACCAACCAAACCAAGTATTTACATTAGATTCCTAATCAATTACACTTTAATCCCAACTCAAAGAGAATTAGGTTACACATAATGTGTAACTTACAAGACATAAGAGAGAATGAGAAATTTTTTAATCTATAAGCCTTCGACGTTCCCACCTTGTATATGTCCTCTTTCGCCAAGCAAGTAAGATGTTCATTGGGAGAGCACAACTTTCTTCCCCAATGAGTTTCTTCCAGCTCAGCCAAGTGGAAATTAGACCGCCATTTCTCGCTAGGCGAGTCATATCTTCATTGGGTGATTCTCCCTTGTTTCAGACCTTATGTCTCTGACTTGCTTTGTTGGACAAGTAGCTTGGCTTGCTCGACAAAGAGTTTGTAGTTCCTCTTCTACGCTCAATGCTTGCACCTCTCAATCTCTTGTTCCTTTTAACTACAAATGTGTTGGAAAACAATGTAAAAGTAAAAGAAAACTAATATCGTTTTGGATTAATACTAATTACGAGAATTGGGGGGTTTTCATTGGATTTCTTGCAAAATAAGTTAACAAGTGCCATAAAATACATAGGTAAATCAACGTCAATTTGACACTTATCAACTCTCCCCAGCTTATAACTTTCTTTGTCCTCAAATGAAAGTCCCACAAAAAGTAGGTAGAAGGCATAAACCTCAAAATTTTCATAATGCATCATTGATCCATATGTTTGTGATGAATTAAAACTTTTAAAGTTAAATTTTTTGAATTTTTCATGATTCATGAAAATGCAAGATAGAAATCAAATCACATGAATAACCTTGAATCAAAACATGAATATGAATAGACTTCTTACTCAAAGTACATTCCAAATCTTCAAATCCACAGTCAATCAATTCATAATAACCATCCTTACAACTCTATGCATTCCGTGGTTGGTATTTCGCTCAAATCAGTCAATGTATATGCAACAACTATATTTTGAAATACAAGTGACCAGAGAAAACATGGTCCTTGGGGATGAAGAGGGGAGTATGTGTTGCCAAGAAGGAAAGGAAAGGAAGGGAAAGGAAAGAAACAATATTTATAGACCGGTTGGTTCAAAGATTAGGCAGAGATCAACATGAATAAACACATTAAACAGCTCATCACATACCAAGTCAAAAATAATGTGATAATGGCAGTTGCCATTCAAATCGAGGAATCTTGGGTTGTTAGATTAAAAAATTAATTGTCTGTTTGATTGTGAATAGGTGGCGAAGCAAATTTCTTGACTATCAAAGTGGAAACATTGACAAAATTACATAGATTTTAATGAAAAAGAACAATTCACACAAACAAGTTAATTCTAAAGTCTTTTAAGTACAAATGATTTTAGCCTATGTTTGGTTTGGCGTTTGAAACCATCAAACGTGAGTTTAAATTGCTAGACTCAATTTTACAACCAAACCAACATGTTTGGCTGTCTATTTTTTTGATGTAATTTTGACTCCAAACTTGCGATTCATTGAAGCAGGCAAGAGTAGCTTTTGCGTTAATAAGAATCGATTCTGTGATGTGGTAATGTGGCTAGTACTTTTTGATCAGTATTAATAACTACAATTACAATTTTGTACCTTTTTAGTTTTACGGAAACTTTTTTTTACATTTACTAAAAACCCATTTTGGTAATTATATATCAAAAAGCAATTTTGATTCAAACTACCCAAACAACACTTTTAATATAAATCACATTTACTATGAATATATATACACACACATACAAAAAGGTACCTTGTTCAGGTATTCAAAGACAACGTCGACGTTGTTAATTTTCATGATATATGCAACACATATATTGACTCGTTTTTAATTGAACAGAGAGTAATCTTACTTTTTAACTTGACAATACCGCATATTTTTTTTTTGAAGGAAACAATACCGCATATTTAAACATCATATTTTTTATGGTTGTTGATAGACACGCTCCTATTTCAATAAGATCAAAATCCTCACAACAAATTGGCACACTTAGTGAGACTTGTTTGGATAAATTATGTGTACATAATCGAATTAAATTGTGCCTTAAGGAATCTTGAGAAACAAGTAACATATGCAATTAGGGAACGTAAAAGTTGTATGTCTACTCGCCGTCCTCAGATAATTAAAATATATGTGTGATCATATGATCATGGTAAATTTTGCAAGTGCTAATTCTAGCACAACAAACGCCAGTTCTTTAATCCCAAGAAGTTCGGCGAAGGTTCATGCGGTTACAAATGTAACTTCTAGAACACCTGGAGTAGTAATCCCTGCACTAAAAACACACAAAATATCCTCTGTTTGGGTATTCGAAGATAGCGTTGATGCTTTTAATTTTCATTATATATGCGAGCAAAAGGACGACACATATATTGACTCGTATAACTATAACTAAAAATGGTCGACGAATCTTACTTTTTAACTTGTCAAGACTCCACATTTAAACATTCTTTTTGTTGATGGATGTTGATAGACATGCTCCTATTTCAATAATATTAAAATCTCCAAAACACTGACTCAAATTAAAGTTCTCTCTTGAGGATGGTTCATAAATAGAATTGGTAGCCACTCTGGATGATGTTATTCTGAGTGGTGGGAAATTATGATTTGCTGTGTAAAAGCCATATAACTTTGCACTTATTTATAGATGGGTTAGAGTAACCCTAATACTCTCATAAATAATATATTTGCTTATAAAAGAAAGTCACTAGTTTTAATGAAAGAATATTTTAGCAACATGCATTTTAGAGTGTATTTAACAAATTTTTAGTTATCACTTGCTAACATGTTCCTTCTAAATAATGATTGAGTGTCTTCTAAAAAATGCCTATATGAGTTTCTAACTTATACCAAACTTATTTTCTAAATGAATATCTTAGCAAGATGTAACTCAGGGTGTATTTAACTATTTTTTAGTTATAACTTGTTAAAAGAATCCTATTAAAAAATAACTACACTAATGATCATTTTACAACCATCTTCAGAAAAATTTGAACTATGTACATTAAAGTTACAAGGCTAAATTTTTACGACTGAGCTAGGACCTTAGGAGAATGTGAATTATGTATCTCATGATAATATGTAATTTTTTGGTAGATAGATGATATGCAGAAAAAAGAAATATTATCACAAGATAATATGATAAAAAAAGTGACATATTTTGGTCCCTGTAAATATAGTCAATTTTATTTTGGGTTAAATATGTTTTTGATCCCTATAAATATACTAACTTTTCATTTTAGTCCCTGTAAAATTTTCCTTCAACTTTTAGTCCCTATAAAATTTTCAATCACTACTTTTGGTCCCTACTTTTAAGTCAATTTTTGTATTTTTTTTAATGAAATTGTGCAGAAATGTGTAGAATATTGTAAAAATCACTCCAAAAAAATATTGGAATTTTTTAACAAAACATAAATTAAATATGAATTTTTAACTGCCAAAAATATAAAAATTCATGTTTAATTCATGTTTTGTTAAAAAAATTCAAATTTTTTTGGAGAGATTCTTATAATATTATAAATATTTCTGCAAAATTTTATTCAAAAATATGAATCCTACATATGAGTTTACTTTATAGGAGGGACCAAAAGTGAAGATGAAAAACTTTTGGAGGACTAAAAGTTGAAGAAAATTTTTAGAGGCACTAAAACAAAAAGTTGACATGTTTATAGGGACCAAAAACATATTTAACCCTTTTATTTTTAGTACTCATAAAAAAGTGATATGTTTTGGTCCCTATAAAATTTTCAACATGTATAGTTATCGTCCCTATTGAATTAAAATTTATTTAATTATGCTTAAACTTTTAAATTTTTGAATTATTTTTTACGTACTTGTTTAAAACATTATAAAAAGTTCATATGTAAAAAATTAGCTCAAAATTAGATTTTTAGGTCTAAATTTTCATTAGTTTTATCCTGAAATTTTGACGTTTAGTAAAATTCATGTTTAATTCATTATATGTTAAAAAATTATAATTTTTTATAACAAAGTTACTATTAGAATGTTCTTAACATGTCCGTAAAAAATCAATCAAAAATTTAAAAGTTTAAGCATAATTAAACAAATTTTAATTTAACAGGGACTGAAACTATGTGCTAAATTTTTTTATAGGGACCAAAAACTATCACTTTTTTTTATGAGGATTAAAAATGAAATTCGCTATTTATAGAGACTAAAAACTTATTTAACCCTTTAAGAATATATAATGATAATAATAATTTAATTCAATTCACGTATCATTTTTTTCTCATTTTCTATAGGGTTAATTAAGTAAATGATCCCTATAAATATTCAAAATTTTGTTTTTAGTCCCTACAAAATAAAATCATACTTTTTAGTCCCTGTAACATTTTCCTTTAGCATTTTAGGGACCAAAAATATTGACGGAAATTTTTTACAGGAACTAAAAATGCTGATGAAAAATTTTACAGGGACTAAAAATGTCGACGGAAAATTTTACGGGGACTAAAAAGTGTGATTTTATTTTATAGGGACGATAAATAAAATTCTGAATATTTATAAGAACCATTTACTTAATTAACCCTTTTCTACGTATAGAACTACATAAACAGGGAGAATTTTTTAAACTCTATCAATTTTCTTTTTCTTTTGTTTGAATCAGGTATCATGTGCACTTATCAACGTAAACTAATATCTTGAGTTGGATATGACCAAAATCTTTCTCATTTTCCATTGTGAAACTCGTGTTTTTCTTTACTATATGGTTTTTTTTTAAAAGAATAATTTTAACAGTACATTTTTTTATACGAATTTTTAAACACACTATATTTTGTTGGTCAAAATTCAAATGTGTCACACTGAATTTATATAAAACTAACTTGATTTTGTGGGACTCAGAATTATAACCAAAAAAAAAAATATGTTAAAAAGTGTGTTTTAGTCTTAGCAAGTGTGATGCTAACACTACTTTTTTTTTTAATAACAAAAAAGTCTTAGCTAACACTACTTTTTTTATTAACAAAAAAGTCTTAGCAAGTGTGATGCTAAAACTACTCTTTTCTTTTTTTAATGACATTTATTATAGTTTACGGGCTTTAATATATATGAAGATTAATGGGCTAACTTTTGTCTCGGCAATGTGGGCATTGCGTTGTCTTGAAAATTTCTTAACTATATTTATTTTAGGGTTAAATATATTTTTAATCTCTACAAAATTTTTAAATTTTGTTTTTCATCCCAATAAAAACTACATTTTTAATTGCTTCAAAATCATCTTGCAAACAGGTTTAGTCCCTAATGTTAAGTCAACAAATATTTTTGAATAAATTTTGGCTTATTTATATGTTCAGTCCCTTTAAATAGGGGTCATTTGAGTTTTGGTCCAAGAATTTGCTAATTCTTTCAATTTTGTCCTGCAAATATTAATAACTTGAGTTTTGGTCCCTAAACCCATAATCTCACTGATGTTGTTGTGATTAATTGACATGTCCAATGTTGACTGAAATAACTGGTTGCTGACTCATAAATTTTGACATAAATGAACGAAAATACCCTTATTTAAACAAGTCATTTTGGAAATGACCATTATGCCCTCTTCTTCGTCCTCACATAAACCTTCTTCATCATCTGCACTCCCAGATAGCATAAACTAGGGTTGGGAATAGGCTAGGCCGAGCTAGGCTTTGCAAGGCCTAAGCCTGGCCTGCCAAATTTTTTAAGGCCTAAGCCTGGCCTGCGACCTGTCATAGACTTACTTTTGAGGCCTGAGCCTGACCTTCTAAAAGCCTGATAAGGCCTGCTAGCCTGTTTAAAAGCCTATATCATATGAACATCTTTAAGTAAGCAATGTGATTTAAGTTTAAATAGACTAGCGAACTAATAGATCAATTAGATTAAATTCTCTTTTAGTAATCAACATGAGTTTTTAGGGAATTTAACTATATATTGCATCATATTTCAATTCTAGTTTATAATAATACATTTGTATATGCTAAAAATTAATGTATACTAATAAACTTAAATTACTAACGAATTTATATTTTAATTCAAAGTACAAAATATATTATAATAATAAATAATATTAATCATATTTACTTAAATAGGTCGGCCTAATAGGCTTAAGAGGCTTTTTGAATGGCATGTGGCCTGGCCTTTTAAGCTAAATAGGCTTCTAAAAAAGTCTAGGTCTTCTCTATTTAAGAAAAAAGCCTGGCCTGGACTGACCTGTCGTAGGCTAGGTCGTAGGCCCCTGTAGGCCGGCCTGGCCTATTCCCATCCCTAGCATAAACTAAGATTGCTTGTACAACAGCTTTGTAAGGACTAAAAAAATGAGATTACTTTTCATTGGGACGGAAAACAAAATTTGAAAATTTTGTAGGACGGGAAACAAATTTAACACTTAATTTATGTGGAGTTTATGTTTCATCCATGTGGGCAACTACATGTGCATTTTAAGTATCATATCGTAACATCTCATGACAGAAGTCAATAAAAGAATTATTTTGAATCACGTATTACAATTTCATAAATATAATTTTCAATTCATAAAATTCATGAGTCATTATTCTCACAATTTAAAAGGATTAAGTGAAACTATAAAGTTGGTGTATTGTCGGTTGACTATCCTGATTGTTATACATTTATATCTTGTATACACTCTAAAATATAGTAAAGGGCTTCTATATTTGTTTAATAAATTAGAGAATCCTAACTCATCAATTTAGTTATTCTTGAAAACATTATATTCGAGGTTTATAAAGGTGACAAAAAGAAACATTTGCCTTAACTTTTATGTTACATATATATACCTTGCATACATCATACGTGCATTGTTACAATTTTTAATGATCATAATAAATTATTTGCATGATATTATGGCATAAAAGTTTGAGTTTACCTATTGTCAATGAGTTTTTAAATGCGTACAAAATGTAGTAGAAAAATAAATAATTCATCTACATAATCATAAATGGAAGGATATGTAAACTACCAAATTCAAACTGGGTGGTTAAAATTGAGGAGGCCCTCAGATATTTTATGTGATACAAAAAAATATCGCTCAATATGAAGGGTAAATTGTATTGAACAGTTGTAAGACTAGCGATGTGGCATGGGAAATAGTGTTGGATCGTAAATGATCAAGTTGAAAATAAATTAAGTGTATGGAGATGAATATGTTGTGTTGGATGTGTGGTAAAACTAGACAGAATAATATTAGAAATAACAACATTAGAGAGAGAGAGAGAGAGAGAGAGAGAGAGAGAGCGAGAGAGAGAGAGAAAGAGAGAAAGAGAGAGAGAGAGAGAGAGAGAGAGAGAGAGAGAGAGAGAGAGAGAGAGAGAGAGAGAGAGAGACTTATGGTAGCAACTATAATAAAAAAGATTTGAAAAACCAAACTTAGGTGGTTTGGGCAGGTAGAAAGAGGACATGTAGATTCTATAATAAGAAGAATATATCAAATGGAAGCTAGCCAAATCATTGGAGGTAGAAGAAGACATAAAAATATTATAAGAGAAAATATTAAGAAAGATTTAGATATTAATGAGTTGAATAGAAATATGGTACATGTTAGAACATTATGACGTCCTTTGATTCATATAGCCGACCCAACTTACTTGGGTTAGGTTTGGTTGTTATTGTTGTTGTAATCACATATTGCTTTTACTTATTAAAGTAACTTGTTATAATTATTGAATGACATTGTTGGTTGCTATATCTTCTATGAGAAAACAAAGGTAAAAATACATGCATGTTATATAATACATTTTTGAGCTTATCATAAAAATTGAAAGTCTAGTGAAAGATAAATCAAATTTCAAAGTTAATTATAAAAGTAAAATAACTATACATAGTCATAAATCATAAAATTATATGCTGAGAGGCAACATAAATATTTTTAAACTTAATTGTTACCCTCTCCAATACTCACAAAGATCATTAACACACTCAATAAAATAAAATATATGCTCTGGACAATCCGCCTCGGTAACGCATGGAATAGTACCTACATTATAAAATAAAAAAAACTGAATGTTACTAAAAGGTGTCGGCATAATATTGTGTATAAGATAAATTATAAAATTTAAAAATGGTGTGAAAAATTACATACTTCTACTAGTAACAACAAAAAAGAGAGAAAGAAGAAGGAAGGTCAAAGTATAAATAAACATGAGAATTTGTTGTGCCATATTTTTTTTTTTGTGTGCATGTAATAAACATTATTTCTTTTTATCGCTTTATAAGTAAAAATTTCATGTTTTTGTTAACTTTAATTTAATAGATTTTAGCACTTAGAAGTTTTGAGAAATCGTTTATAAAATTGAAATAATTGTTAAATTTCTCAGATTAAAATGTCACGCGTATCACTTTAGCTCACTCACTCTAAAATGTTGGTTATTTTTTTAATGACAATGTTAGTTTTTGACTAAGGTTAGCAATTAGTTATTAGATTAAGGGTTAATATATTTTGACCCTCCTGTCATATATGTGAAATTTAGTTTATCTCCTGTAAAAAAAATTTTGGAGATCCCCCTTGTAATTTAAAGATTCTTTGGTTTTGGACCCTCAGTGCATATGGTTGTGCAGAAATTTATGGGTTAATAGGCTTTTACCCCTCTGCTATATAGGCAAAATTTGGTTTACCCCTTCCACATCAGCGAAAATGCACAGTCATATGCATTGAGGGTCCAAAACCAAATAATCGATAAATTACAAGGGGGGATCTCCAATTTTTTTTTACAGGAGGTTGATAAGTGGCAAGAAATGAATGAATTCATGTCTTTTATAAGACTTTTTAGTTACTTGTTTTGCAAGTTATCTTAGGAAAAACATGGAATTTATGAAGAAATGCCAATTATTCTTTGTATACCTTATTCTTCCCCATTTGTGTAGGAAAAAGCAAGCCAGGACTTGAAAATAGCAAGAAATCATTAAGAGAAGAATGAAGAATCTCGCCCAGCGCGCTCTTGGCGAGTGAATGGCGAGTTCAGGCAGGGATTTTCTGAAGATCAAAATCTTAGTGATTTCGCAGAGCGAAGTTCGGTCGCAGAGCGAAGCAGGGCGGTTTGAACTGTTCAAGGCTGAGGTGGCAGAAGCTCATTGGTGAAGAAAGGACTTCGCAGAGCGAAGTATGACTTTGCAGAGCAAAGTTCAGAATAACAGAACACTTATAAATAGGTGCAAAAGCTGAATTTTTAGAGATGATCAGATATAGCTTATTTTTACAGTTCAGTAATATTTTAGGATTTAGTTTTTAGACAGTTTTTAGGGCTAGAAGCTATGATCTTCAAGGAGCAAAAGTGATTGGATTGTGGAATCAACTAAGACTTTGGGAAATCAAGACTTAGGCTATGATCTTCATCTTTTCTCTAAACTTTTGTATAGTTGTCATGAAAATGAACAACTAACTTCCCTTTGTTGGGATTGGAGGTACTCTTTCTAGCTTAGATGTAATCTTTGATTATGCAAATATATGATTTTAGCAATTTATGTGTTATTGAAGTTATTCTTGATTTTCATTCTCATGCTTGATTCAATTGTTATTGACAAATAATTTTGAATCTAGGTTTAGAATAATCTTCTATCAAAATAAGAAATTCTATACATGGAATTTGGTTTTGATAATCACATAAAGTATTGGAACGTAATGCTTTCGGATCGTTTGATAGATTGGGAAATCGTCGATTAAACGATACGATCGATCTCACGACGTCATTTGGACACGAATGACGTTGTCGAGTGATACGTGATATTTTCGCTAAAACGCTATAATTCATATGCATGATTTTTAGATTATATTCGATGCAAGATTGATGAACTTCGATTCCAACGCTTTGATTCCCTATTACTTGTAGTTTTTATTTCCGCTTTTAAGTTCAATTAATTTTTATGCAACCAAGTTACAAACCCCTCACTCAAAACGATAACGATTGTTGAACGGTTCGAAATAGCGCACCAATCCCTGAGGAGACGATAATTTAAAAAATACTTACTTTTGTTACTCAACTAACAGAGGTAAACCAAATTTCGCCTATATGTCAGAGGATAAAAGCCTATTAACCCTTGGATTAATATTTACTCCTTTTTCTGGATTTGTACTCATAACCTAACTCCTTATCTCTTAGCTTAAACTAGTTAAGCTAGTCGGTCCCTTTGAATGATGAAAAAAAATCTTTGTATAAATAACACATTGAAGAGGTGGAAACACATTCATTTATAAAATAAAAGTACCAAGGGACAATTTTTTGATAACAATATATATCAAATGTAGCTGTATCCATAAAAAATTATAAATTGTATGAGTTGACCAAAGATTGTGTTATTTTGGGCAAAAAAAAAGGAAATAAATTAACTAGTCATGGAATGTAGTATTGTCTTAGTACCAACATAAATGGAAAAATCTAGGCTTGGAGTCAAAAAGTTTTATTTATTTAGGTCATGTTCTTTATATTTAAAACTAATTTTGAGAATTTAATTCGTAGATCTATATAATATTGTATTTTTGTGGATAGATGAAATGACAATAGTACTGAAAACTCACGCACACAAGCGGAATAGCTAGGATTTGAAACTCAATCCCGGAGTCTATCTGTTGGGTTTTTGTAGATTGGCTACATTTTGCAAAAACATCTACTAGCCAGATGCTTGGACAGATGCTGTAGCATATGGAACAGCATTATGTGACCTGTGTTTTTCGCGCCAGCTAGCGCTTTATTTTTGTACGCAATCTTCCAAAGATTTGCTTGAAGTTTTATTTTCCTCTAGCTTGCTGATCAAGGCGCGTGTATCTGATGATGTGTAAAAGGCGGTCTTGCCTTGGTATTTTTCCAAAAGATATCGTTATATTTTTGGAAGCTTTTTATTGTTTCTAAAAGAATTTCCAGCTGGACCGGACAATGTCCATGCTCTGTTTTGAAGCCCAAACTCGTGCTATCTCAGTAATATATATTTATGAAGACAAACCCTAATAGGGTTACTGAAAACCGTGTGTAATAGAAAAGCGTGCGTTTAAGGTTTTTAGGGTTTCTCTTGTTAATTGTGAGCCTTGCTTGTATCTTCCTGATTCAAGCTAAGGATTGTGTTTGTTTGAGTTGTAATTGTGAACTGCTCCTAAGCTTTTAAGTACGGAGTGAGTTTGTGTCATTAGAGTGTGTCTCTTTTACTTGTGCTTTTGTGTGTTTGATAACAACACTGTTTGTGTTGTTGGTAGGAATTGAGACGGGGTCTTATATCTAGGAGTTCCTAGATAGAGTTGACACTGGTAGGGTCTAGGTGCAAAGTCAAGTAGTGTGTTTACGTTGGTCTTTTCACTAGAACTATAATAGTGGATTCATTCCTGGATTGGTATCCCCCAGAGTAGGAGAGTTGCTCCGAACTGGGTTAACAAACTCACTATGTACTTTATCTTTCTGCTGTGTTTCTTTTATTTCGTGCTTTGCTACGCTGCGTTATTTTAATTTTAGTTCTGAGTAGGACAAGTGCTCGAACAGTTGTGCCAACATTGTGCACAGCGTCTGTCGGTCAGGTTGCCAGGAATTTCAATTGGTATCAGAGCAGGCACCCTGTTCTGTGTGGGTGAGCTCCAGGGAAAGAATTTTCTGGCATAATGGATAGAGAAGGAGGACTGGTGAACAGACCACCCCTGTTGGATGGCTCGAACTATGACATTTGGAAATCACGCATGACAGCATTCTTGAAATCTCTAGACAGCAGAGCTTGGAAGGCTGTGATTAAAGCATGGGACCATCCTAAAATAAAAGATGCAAATAATGTTGATACTGATGAGTTAAAACCAGAAGAGGAGTGGTCTACAGCAGAAGACACTGCAGCTATTGGAAACTCTAAAGCCCTGAATGCTTTGTTTAATGGTGTAGACAAAAACATGTTCAGGTTGATTAAACAATGTACTGTTGCTAAGGAAGCTTGGGATATCCTAAGAACAACTCATGAAGGTACTCAAAAGGTCAAGAAGTCAAGGCTACAACTGCTGAAAACACAGTTTGAGAATCTTAGAATGAAGGAAGGGGAGAGTGTTCATGACTTTCACATGAATGTGCTAGAATATGCTAACACATTTGAATCCTTGGGGGAAAAGATGTCTGATGAAAAATTAGTAAGCAAAATCCTCAGGTCCCTGCCTAAGAAATTTGATATGAAAGTATGTGCAATTGAGGAGGCCCAAGATATTGGAAATATGAAAGTTGATGAGCTGATTGGATCCCTTCAAACTTTTGAATTAAAGGCTAATGAAAGATCTGAAAAGAAGGACAAGAACATTGACTTCATCTCCAACACTGATGAAGATGATGTGGAGAGTAATTTAGATACTGATGAGAGCATCTCTGAAGCTATTGTGTTGTTGGGTAAACAATTTAATAAAGTTCTGAAGAGTATGGACAGACGCCCTAGGACACATGCTCCGGACAACAGTCGCAGCATCTATAAAAATGTCAACAATCAGAGGAAACCTAGAACTGATGACAAAACCAATCAAAGCAAAGGGGTGCAATGCCATGAATGCGAATGATATGGTCACATCAGAACTGAGTGTGCAACGTATCTGAAGAAACAAAGGAAGGTGATGACTGTTTCTTGGTCTGATGAAGATGAGTCAGAAGAAGAACCTGAAACTGCAAAACATGTGAATGCCTTGACTGGAATGTGTACATCTGACAATGAATCTTGTGATGAAGAGGTAACATATGATGAATTGGCTGATTCCTACAAGGAGCTATGTCTCAAAAGTGAGGAAGTTTGTAGAACTTTAGAAAAACAAAAGAGGACCATTGCTCTCTTGCAAGCTGAGAAGGACAAACTTCTGGAAATGAACTCAGGTCTCAATGGTGAGGTTATTTTACTTAAATCCAAGATTGACAATATGAACAAGCAACTGCGGATGATGAACACAGGTACTGATGCTTTAGACGAAATTCTGGAGATAGGACAGAAACCTGGAAATCCTAAAGGTATTGGATTTGACTACAGATCCTTGCTTCATCAGAAACAACCACCAGTGAGACAGTTTGTGCCATCTGTTAGTACTTATGATCCCACTATGTCAAGACAGATGCCCCAACATCAAGTGAGACAACAAGCATCTGGATATAGGCCTAGATCAAAAGGAAGATATTATGGTTGGGTATGCCACTACTGTGGAAGAAAAGGACATATCAGACCTTTCTGTTTCAAATTATATGGTTATCCAGACGGAACTTATTCACCAAGTCCTTATCCCACAGTGAAGATCACCAAGAAGCAGTGGAAGCAAAAAGATGATAATCCCACAAGCAACACTGTGGATCCTAGAAAAACAGAACCTGAAGCTGATGAGATTGCTCAAATTGCTCATACATCTCTGAGAGTGTCATCCAGAAATGATTGGTACTTTGACAGTGGGTATTCCAGGCATATGACTGGCGATAAAAATTACTTAACTGATGTTATGCCTTATGCTACAAGTTTTGTGACTTTTGGTGATGGAGCCAAAGGAGAAATAAAGGGTATAGGAAAGCTTGTGAATGAGGGTCTACCCAAACTTGATAATGTTCTTCTAGTGAAAGGATTGACTGCTAACTTAATTAGTATTAGTCAACTGTGCGATCAAGGATTGAAGGTCAACTTTACAAAGAGTGAATGCTTAGTTGCTAACAGTAAAGGTGACATCCTGATGAAAGGTGAAAGATCAAAGGACAATTGCTACTTATGGGTCTCTCAAGATAAAGCAAAGTTACCTACTTGTCTAATAACCAAAGAAGATGAAGTAAAACTATGGCACCAAAAGCTTGGGCATCTGAATCTCAGAAGCATGAAGAAAGCTATTGCTGAAGGAGCTATCAGAGGTCTACCAAAACTCCAAATTCAGGAAGGAAGTATATGTGGAGAATGCCAGATAGGAAAACAGACCAAGATGCCTCACCAGAAGCTGCAACATATGTCCACATCCAGAGTTCTTGAGTTATTGCACATGGACTTAATGGGACCTATGCAAGTCGAAAGCTTAGGTGGTAAGAAGTATGCTAAAAATATAGTCAAGAAATTTGGGATGGAAAATGCTGCTCATAAAAGAACTCCTGCTCCCACACATGTGAAACTATCAAAGGATGAGAAAGGTGTGGATGTTGACCAAAGTATGTATAGAAGTATGATAGGGAGTCTTCTATATCTCACTGCAAGTAGGCCTGATATCACATTTGCAGTTGGAGTGTGCGCCAGGTACCAAGCTGAACCAAAAATTAGCCATCTGACTCAGGTAAAGAGAATTCTGAAGTATGTGAATGGTACCAGTGACTACGGTATGTTGTATTCTCACGGGGAAAACACTATGTTGTTAGGGTATTGTGATGCTGAATGGGCTGGAAGTGCAGATGATAGAAAGAGTACTTCTGGTGGATGTTTCTTTCTGGGTAACAATCTTATATCCTGGTTCAGTAAGAAGCAAAATTGTGTTTCCTTGTCTACAGCTGAAGCTGAGTACATAGCATCTGGTAGCAGTTGTTCCCAATTGTTGTGGATGAGACAGATGTTGAGCGAGTACAATGTCAAGACAGATGCTATGACATTATATTGTGACAATCTGAGTGCAATTAATATCTCTAAAAATCCTATACAACACAGCAGGACGAAACATATTGACATTAGACATCATTTTATTAGAGATCTGGTTGAAGAAAAAATTGTCACTCTTGAGCATGTTGCAACTGAAGAGCAATTAGCAGATATTTTTACAAAAGCTCTTGATGCTAATCAATTTGAAAAATTAAGACGGAAGTTAGGGATCTGTTTATTTGAGGAATTGTAGCAGTTAATGTATGGGAGGCGTGCAGCAGTTATTTTCTCCCTCCTCAACCGCTTGATGCACGCAATTCAAGGAAGTTATTTCCAACCTTCCTTATTCAAACCTCCCACACGCTACCATCATTATTCTTTTCTTAACTTCTCCCAACTTCTCAACTCCTCTCTTGCCGCTCTCATCATCGTTCAAAAATCATCCTTTCTTCATACTTCCAAACAACAAATCAACACCATGTCTGATTCTATTTCTCCACAAAACGTGCAAGATCAAACCCCTGAACTTCCATCAGATTCAATTTCTGGAGCGATTATCACTGATGTTCTACCACTCACTACCATTCTTAGTTCTCCTGCAAAGAAGCAACGCACTAAGTCGCTTGTATCACGGAAGAAGGATTCTACAAAATCCAGCAAAGCTACTTCTCCTACCGCGATGAACAAGAGTTCGAAATTGAAAGGTAAGAAATCAAACACTCCCGCTGTTCAACGTATAGGGCTAAGCATGCATGATCTGTACTGTAAGGATAATCCTTTTAAATCGAGTGTTGTAGAACCAAATGTTGACACTTCTGTCAACAAATTTGAGGATATTACTGTTGAAGGTACTGTTGCTGCGTCTGAAACCCTAGGTTCTGATAATCCTAAGGTATCTGAAAAATTAGTTGGTGATATTTCTAATTCCCCTATAGACCAAGATATTACTGTTGTTTCTGTTGAGAAAAATGTTGTTGATAATGTTGGTACTGAGACACTTGTTAATTCCCCTGTTACGACGAAGGATGCTGTGACAGATGCTCAAGCATCTTTGTCACAAGCTAATGAGGGGACTGAAGTGGTGGTTCCAAACACCCCTGATACTGTGAATGTCCATGAGAATGACTCTTCAAAGCCTCAGGATCAAGATACTGAGACTCAGAATGCTGTGGGTAATGCTGACATTGTAAATTTAGACCAGGCTGACATTGTTGATGTTGAGGATGTTGTGCCTGAAGAGAGACCTCTGGAAAAGACTGATGCTGTAGGTGTTGCTCGCAGAACAAGGAGCAAATCTGTTAAAATTGTTTCTACTGGTAGTGAAAGTAACAAAGGAAGTAAGAAGAAAACAGCTAATACTGGGAAGAAGCCTATATATGGTCCTCCCAAGGCTTGGAGCAAGAATGTGTCTCAAGCTGATCAGAAGAAGAAGAGCCTCAAGAGGAAAGATCCTCCCACTAGTGATTCTGATTTTGAGATTGCTGAGACAGATGCTGCCACATCTGGTGGAGCATCTAGAAAAACCATGAAGGGTATGAAAATCCCTATAACCATCCCTCCAGCTCCTCTGGATAATGTATCTTTTCATTTGGAAAGTGGGTCTTCTAGGTGGAAATTTATATATCACAGAAGACTAGGATTGGAAAGAAATCTGAAGGAAGATGTGTTCAAATGCAAAGAACTGGTTGATGTTTTGGAGTATGCTGGGCTGATGAAAACAGTGAAAAATCTGGGTCCCTGTTATGATAAATTGGTCAGAGAATTTCTGGTCAATGTCTCTGATGAATGTGATGATTCAAGGAATCCTGAGTATAGGCAAGTTTTTGTTAGAGGTAAATGTGTCAACTTCTCCCCTCTGGTTGTCAACACCTATCTTGAGAGATCTGTTGAGGAGACTCCTGAGCTGGAGGTAACTGAGGATACCATTTGCAAGGCCATCACAGGTAACAAGGTTAAGCATTGGCCTAGACATTTGTCTTCTGCACAACTCTCTCCCCTGTATGCTATTCTGAACAAGATTTGTGCACAAAACTGGACTCCAACTACTCACTCCAACTTAGTTGCTTCTGGTTTGGCCAAATTGATTTATGCTGTTGGTACCAAGTCACCTGTTGATTATGGGGCCTACATTTACTATCAGGTTTTGGAGCATGCAAAGTCCTTTGCTGTCAAGTTTCCTATAGCTTTTCCCACTCTCCTGTGTGGCATTGTACTTCAGCAACATCCAGGTATCTTGATCAGTACTGATGAGCTCTGTAAGAGGCCTGGCCCTATGTCCTTGGATTGTAGTTTGCTGTCTGAGAGACATGCTGCTGACTTAGCTGGTACTTCTGTCCGGACAACTAGTGTGCTCACTAGAAAACAAATGATTACAGATCTAACTGAGACTAGTATGGCTCTTGGAGCTAGGAAGATGAAAATTGATAGGATAATTGCAGCTTTGAAGGCTGAATCTGAAGCTGAGGGTGAGCAGGATGAAGAAGAAGGAGGGAATAAGAATGCTTCTGCTGGTGATACTGAGGAGTTATCCGCTGACTCTGATGAGACTGTCCCATTCTGATTTTGATGTTTTCCCTGTTCTCAGTTGTAGTATTTTTTTTGTTTTTTTTCTTTGGTTGGTTGGGCTAGGCCCTGGATTTCTTATGCACCTGTGTGTGCCTTATGGTCTGTAATATGCACTGTGTGTGGTATCTCTCTTCTGTGTATGCATGGATGTTATTTGTCAGAATTTGTGGCTAAAAAGTGGGAGTAGATGTAGCTTATATTATAGTATCTTGGCTGTCTGTATGTATGGTGCATGCTCTGACAGATGCTCTGACATCTGTATCTGACATCTGTATGTGTTGAGGGGGAGTACTGTGGATGGGTATGTGCATGTTTTTGAGGGGGAGCTGTTACATTTCAGGGGGAGCTGTTATATCTGATTGTTTCTGGTGTGTGGAAATTTATTTTTTCCCTGGTGTTGTTTTTCTCTCTTCTCTATGTGAATCCACTATATGAGAGTTTATTTCTCTCTGGTTGTTCCTATGAGGCTAGATGTTTTGTCTTAACTGTTGCATGCCTCTGATACTACTTGCAAGTTATCTTTGTCTAAAGAGCTCCCTTGGAAGTAGTCTCGTTATATGCTATGATATTTTCTTCCGTAGTTGTGTGCCTATGTTGACTTGAAGGAAAATTATCTGTGTATCTCCCAAAGAACTGGCTCTAGAGTGTTTTAGCCAAAAATTTGCCAAAGGGGAGATTGTTGGGTTTTTGTAGATTGGCTACATTTTGCAAAAACATCTACTAGCCAGATGCTTGGACAGATGCTGTAGCATATGGAACAGCATTATGTGACCTGTGTTTTTCGCGCCAGTTAGCGCTTTATTTTTGTACGCAATCTTCCAAAGATTTGCTTGAAGTTTTATTTTCCTCTAGCTTGCTGATCAAGGCGCGTGTATCTGATGATGTGTAAAAGGCGGTCTTGCCTTGGTATTTTTCCAAAAGATATCGTTATATTTTTGGAAGCTTTTTATTGTTTCTAAAAGAATTTCCAGCTGGACCGGACAATGTCCATGCTCTGTTTTGAAGCCCAAACTCGTGCTATCTCAGTAATATATATTTGTGAAGACAAACCCTAATAGGGTTACTGAAAACCGTGTGTAATAGAAAAGCGTGCGTTTAAGGTTTTTAGGGTTTCTCTTGTTAATTGTGAGCCTTGCTTGTATCTTCCTGATTCAAGCTAAGGACTGTGTTTGTTTGAGTTGTAATTGTGAACTGCTCCTAAGCTTTTAAGTACGGAGTGAGTTTGTGTCATTAGAGTGTGTCTCTTTTACTTGTGCTTTTGTGTGTTTGATAACAACACTGTCTGTGTTGTTGGTAGGAATTGAGACGGGGTCTCATATCTAGGAGTTCCTAGATAGAGTTGACACTGGTAGGGTCTAGGTGCAAAGTCAAGTAGTGTGTTTACGTTGGTCTTTTCACTAGAACTATAATAGTGGATTCATTCCTGGATTGGTATCCCCCCAGAGTAGGAGAGTTGCTCCGAACTGGGTTAACAAACTCACTGTGTACTTTATCTTTCTGCTGTGTTTCTTTTATTTCGTGCTTTGCTACACTGCGTTATTTTAATTTTAGTTCTGAGTAGGACAAGTGCTCGGACAGTTGTGCCAACATTGTGCACAGCGTCTGTCGGTCAGGTTGCCAGGAATTTCACTATCTATATAATATTTAAATTTAATTAATATATCAAATTTTAATCAAATCCCACTTATTATTAACTAGGTTATTGTTGACATATGTCGCCCTATCTTTAAAAAAAACTCTCTCATCTCTCTCAAAAACAAACTCCACCGCCCTCCTCCCCTAATCTAATCCTGTTCTGCCGCAATGTAGCTTCGGTAGGCGATGATTCAACGCTTCCATGGATGCATCATCCTTAAACCCCGTTGGGGACTTAACCCTCAGGGGCGGTTATTAACCTACGTTGTTGGCGTCAGTCGGGTGTGTCTGTGTTCCTTCGAGAGGTGAACAGTTTGCACCATCGCGATCTGGGTGTGGGTCTCTGAACCATGTCGGTTTTGATCTGGGTCTAGGGATCAACCTCACACTCTTCAGGTTTTCGATCGTGGTGGGGGTCGGTTTGTTCTTCCTCTGCTTCTTGTGGTTTTTTGGTTGGTCGTAATAATTTGTTTGGGGGTTTTGGCTGTGTTGTTGTTGTGCCGCGTCCTCCAAAGGAGTTATGTTCCGGTTTCGTTAGCTTAATTTTCTATGGTTCACTCCAACTTCACCTTTCCTTTGCCGCTTTCGTTGCCGATTGTTAGAATTGTGTTGGTTGTGACTAGTGTTGAGATTATATGGCTTTGGTTTCCTAATTTGATTCAGAATCTGTTGAGATCTGCAAGTTTCAAAGCTTACGAGTTTGCATCTGCCACGTCGGATAATTCAATGATGGTATTATATCCGTCTTAATCCTTCGTGATTGAATTCAGACAGATTGGCTAGAAATGGCATGATTGGTTGCTATGATTTATCGCAGAAGGTTGTTGGTATGTGAACCGGTCTGTGTTGGCAGTCGGTTCATTCACTGTCTTCAGAGGTACATGCTCACACAACATTCGCGGGTTGTAGTGCATGTGGTGTTTGTTTGTGTGTTTGCTTCGAGTTCTCTTAGCCCATTTTTGTTGTATTTGAACCGTTTATATAACCGTTTAGGTTGATTATGTTGTTTGACTAAGATAGGTCCATGTCCCCCTAGTATTTGTACTTTTCCTTTTTTAATAATATATATGAGCATTTGACAATGAATTAAAGTTTATTCTCTCTGATATCAGTACGATCTTAATTTACCAAATAAAAAAAATTAGGTTACTGCCCCTTCAAAAAAATATTAATTATTATTTTGCAAAATCTTAGGATATTATATATATACACATAACATTTTTATGTTTTATGTAACATCCCATTTTGTTAAATAATTTCAAGGTAAACAATTCTTTACATAGTTTTAAAAACCGGCTCAGACCGGCCGGTCGAACCGGTCCGACCGAAAACCGGTGGGTATGCCGGTTCGAGTCATATGTCAGATCGGCCATGTAATTAAACCGGTGAAACTCGTTAAAAACCGGTGACTCGGCCAGTTTTCGGATCAATCCGGTTTAATAATTGTTTGCTTTGACTTTTGACTTTTTTTCCAGAAAATATCAAAATTTGAAAAAATTGGAACTTACAGGAATCGAACCGTGCATACAAAAGTGAATCAATGAAAACTTTACCCATGCTTCTGTCAACAAGTGAAGTGTATTATATATGTAAGTATATCACATCTTCATTTGTTCAAAAAAAGAACACATCGTTTTTCTTTGTTCATAAACAACACATCATTATTAAATTATAATATTTACACAATATAATAATATACATATCTTCTTCAAAAAAAATATACATATCATCTCTCCCTAAAAAATATATATATATATATACATATCATATTTTTTTATAGAAAATCTACATATTATATTAATATTAATAGATATACAAAACAAAATATATTTCTTGTCAACAAAATATAGCTATACTCTTTTAAAAAAAATTAGCTATACAAGTATTAATATACAAATTACAGTTTTTTAGTTTTTAAGTGGCCGAGTCATCGGTTCAATCCGATTTAATCTAGTTAAATACCTATAAAAATTTAATCATAAGCCGGGTTATCTACCCGAGTTATTCGGTTTAATCCGGTTCAATCATGCAGTTCAACCAACGACTCGGTGGTTCGACCGTTAACCCAATGACCTAGTACCCCTGCCGAGTTGATGACTGAGCCGAGTTTTAAAACTATGACTCTTTATCACCTTTACAAAAAATTTCTTTAAGTATATGGAGCTCATTTCAAACACAACCAACAAAGTAATCTATAAAGTTTAAATTTAAACATACAATTTATAATGTGGAATCGGTTTAGCTACAACACATTACACATAACATCTACCTACATAAAATTACAATTTTTTAAAGTCATATTACAATCTCAAAATACTACCCAAATGATAAACTCAAAAAGACATCTAGGTTTATCAATAAGCGTTCCCCAAAATAACTTTGATAAAGACAAATAACAACTGAAATATTTTTGTTAAAATATTTTCTAGAGCTATTATTCATTTTAATGTTTGATAAAAGACAACTGGAAAAAAAAAAGACTTGAAGAACATTTTAAGTAAAGGGAAAACAAAAAGAGAAAATCACACAATCATAATTTTTATAGTTTATACTATCTGGTTTTTTTTTTCTCTCCCTAGTGAGAAGTGAGTGAGTTTCATAGTTATTCCAAATCAAGAGAGTTCCCATTTTCTAAATTAGAGAGATATCATTACACAGATCATTACAAGCACTTGATTTTAACGCTTTTATACACTTTTCGTTCATTTTAGCCAAATATTATGGAACACCTCAGACTGGAGGACGATGAAGAGGAGATTGAGATTCCAGATGAAGAATTGGCACGGGAAGGAGTAGGTTTTGATCCAAACTTATGTCTGGTTGGGAGATTCCAAACTAATGAGCAAGTCAGGAGACACATGATGAAGGAGAACATGAAGGGCATCTAGTTCGTGGTGAAAAGAGTGGAGGTAAGAGAAGTTAAGACGGGGGTCTTTCTGTTTCAATTTTTCCATAAGCTAGATATCCAGAAAGTCTTACGAGGGGGGCCATGGTTTTTCAATAAGCATATGATGGTGTTGGGTGCAATGGCGGAAGGGAGAGTCCATAAAATGTAGCTTTACACACAGTTCCTTTTTGGATTCAGGTTCATAACTTACCGGTGGGATACATGGCGGAGACCGTGGGTCGAAATGTAGGGAATTATGTAGGGGAGTTTCTATAGTATGATGAGAAGAATAGTTTGGATTTTTGACGAAGATACATGAGAATTAGGGTTATGGTGGATGTCAGGAAACCACTAGTTTGTACGAAAAGTATCAAGAAGAAGGGGGTTGTGCCGATTACAGTCCATATCAAATACGAGCATCTCGGGATTTCTTGTTACCACTGTGGAATAATAGGGCATGTTGAAGATTCTTGTGAAAAACTATATGATGTTCAAGAAGACGATGGTGTAAGAAATTGGGGTCCTGATATTAGAGTGGAAATTAACCGACGAGGAAGGGATGGAGGAAACAGACAGTGGGCGAAGGAAGGTTCATCTTCCGACAACACGGCGGTGCAAGGAGGAGAGATGCAATTGAATGCGGGAAGTCAAAATGTAACAGCAGAAAATAATAGAGCGGTTATGATTAAAAAACAAAAACGGAAAGATATGATGGCAGACTTAATTAAGCAGCAGGTACAACGGAAATCATTAAGGAAGAAAAGAATATTCAATTATGACGCAATGATTGTTGTAAAATCTTTGGAAGAAGGGCGGTCAACCTTGAACACAGCAGAAGCAGAGGAAGATGATTTGGTGGAAACTGACAAAAAGCGCTTAAGAGATGGAACAAACAAGGAGTCAGAGAATGTTGGAGCCTTTGCAAAACAGAATAAAAATTCAAACCAAATGCAAGTGGATGGAAACAGTGGACCAAATGGAACAAACACGTCAACAATAAAAAATAACCATTTTTTATCGGCATGTCCTGACAATCAGGCCTGCCGGGACCAATGGGTATCATGAGTTGGAATTGTCGGGGCTTGGGCAACCCGAGTGCAGTTCCCACATTAAGAGACTTAGCCCGGAAGTATCGCTTAGATGTCCTTTCTTTGCGAGACTTTGGTTCATGCTAACAGAATAGAAGAAATCAGAGTAAGATTGGGTTTTGATGCTTCTTTTGCAGTAGATTCCATTGGGAGAAGTGGAGGTTTAGCAATACTGTGGAAACACCCTTTTGGATGTAATCACATAAACTATTCTCAGAATTTTATCAACATGGAAGTGACCCATCCACATCATCCAAGATGGAGGTTTACTGGTTTTTATGGATGTCCAGAGAATGATCGAAGAAGAGAGTCGTGGGACATGCTTCGAACTCTAGCATAAGGCAATTCTTTACCTTGGTGTGTCATGGGAGATTTCAACGACTTGCTGTCCAGCCAAGAAAAAAGAAGTAGGGTTGATCATTCACCGTAGAGGATAAGGGGTTTTCGATAGGCTGTTCAGGATAATGGCTTAATTGACATACACTTGACGGGATATCCATTCACATGGGTCAAGGGCAGAGGAGGACATGATATGAAGGATGAGATAATTAATAGAGCTATGGTAACTCAGACGTGGTGTGATATATTTCATCAAAATCAGTTGCATAATGTCATCTCGCATGGTTCTGATCATTTCCCAATACTACTTAAGTTGCAAGAAATGGCACGTAGAAGAGGAGGAAAAGAGTTCAAATTCGAAAAATGCATGGCTCATGGAGGATGAATTGAATGATATAGTTATAGGAGGATGGGAGAGATGTCAGGAGGGCGAAGTGTTGTCACGTTTAAAGAGTTATACGGAGGTCATGAATGAATGGGGGTGCAAGCTAAGGTTCAAGTATAGAGAAGCTCTTGAGGAATGCTGAGAAGATGGAGAGACTTTGGGGCTGTGTTCAAAGCTCTCAAGTGGCAAGATATGAGGAAGCACGAACAAGGATGTGGGTGTTTATTGGCACAAGAAGAAGCTTTTTGGAAGCAGAGGTCGAAAGTTTACTGGTTAAAGGATGGTGACACAAACTCTTGCTTCTTTCATGCAATGGCAAGTACCAAAAAAATACGTAACAACATCATGGAGCTGAAGACAGATGAAGGAGACACGGTCACGACACATCATGATATTTGTGGAGAAGCAAAAAACTACTTCACAAAATTATTCTCTAGTGATGTGAACATGTTCGATACCACATTGGAGTATATTAGCCGAGAGTGACTGAAGTTGACAACGGTATGCTCTTGTCTCCATTTAACATTTCAAAATTTAAAAAAGATTTATACTTCATGCATTCCGACAAAGCACCGGGGCCAGATGGATTGAATCCGGCGTTTTACAAGAGATTTTGGCACTTATGTGGAATGGAAATATATCATTCAGCGACCTCATGGCTGTATAATGGCGAGTTTCCATCTCAAATTGTGGAGACGAATATTGTTCTTATCCCCAAGAAAGATAATTCGGAAACTATGAAAGACCTTTAGCCAATTTCTTTATGTAATGTTCTTTACAAAATTATTTCAAAGGTTTTGGCCAATAGACTTAAGCCACTTTTACAAAAATATATATCTCAAGAATAGTCGGCATTTGTAAAAAATCGCTCTATTATTGATAATGTTATGGCTGCCCATGAGATTATTCATCATATGAAATGTAAAAGGAGATGCAAGGTAGGCGAGGTTTCTTTGAAGATAGCCATTAGCAAAGCCTATGATAAAGTTGAATGGGAGTATGTGAAGAAAGTTTTGAGAAGAATGGGTTTTCATGATAGATGGGTAAAATGGATCACTATGTGTATAAAAGGCGTTAACTATCAAGTGCTTGTTAATGAGGAGAAAGTGAGACCGATTGTACCTAAGAGAGGGTTAAGGTTGGGTGATCCACTGTCACCTTACCTTTTCATTATATGTGCAGAAGGTTTATCTGCGTTATTAAAAAGAGCTGAAGCGAAGGGAGATATTCATGGCATTAAGGTGTGTCGAGGAGCCCCGCTTCTGACACACTTATTAGTTGCTGACAATTGTTTCTTGTTTTGCAGGGCGACTATTAGAGAAAGCACAAAAATAAAGGAAATTTTACAGGCCTATGAAGCAGTTTCGGGTCAAGCCATAAATTTCCTTAAAACAGAAATCTTTTTTAGCAAGAACACTTTGAAAGTGGAGAAAGAGGCAATCAAGGATCTGTTTCAGGTTACAAATACAATGGGAAGTGGGAAGTATCTTGGCATGCCATCACTAACAGGCCGAAGTAAGAGAGCAATGTTTGGTTACTTACGGGATCGAGTGTGGAGAAAGATTCAGCAATGGTCTAGGAAGCATCTTAGCGGGGCGAGAAGTTCTCATCAAGTCAGTAGCACAAGCAATTCCAACATATTGCATGACTACTTTCCTATTACCTACATCATTAGGGGAAAAGATCCAAAAGATGATTAACTCGTTTTGGTGGGGATCGAATAGAAGGCAAGGTCGAGGAATAAACTAGCTCAGATGGGATAAATTAACAATGCGGAAGGAATATAGAGGTATGGGATTTAGACATTTGTTTGGCTTTAATTTAGCTATGCTAGGGAAGCAAGGTTGGAGGCTTCTTACTAACCAAAATACTATTGTTGCTCGCATCTACAAAGCTAAATATTTTTCGAAGACTGATTTTTTGGGGGCTTGTCTAGGGCATAACCCAAGTTATATTTGGCGTAGTATCTATGCTTCACATGTAATAGTTAGAGGAGGTCAAAGATGGAGAATTGGTAATGGTAAGAGCATAATGGTGTGGGCAGATCTGTGGCTGAGGGAGGATGAAAACTCGTATGTCTCAAGTGAAAAAATTCAAGGCATGGATAGTATGAAGGTGGCAGATTTGATGAGAGGAGAAAATTGGAATTGGGGATTGATTGCAACCATTTTTAATGAACAAGATAGGAAGGCAATATCCAAACTGGTGTTTTTGCATCGAGATAGAGAGGACAAGCACATTTGGAAGTTTAATAATCAGGGAGTTTATATGGTAAAATCCGCCTATAGGTATGCAATGGAAACACTTATTGATAATGAGGAATACCGAGTACCGGGAGAATGGACTAGAATGTGGAGTTTAAAGATTCCAAAAAGAGTAAAAAAAATTCTCCGGAGAGCGTTGAGAGGTGTTCTTCCTAAGTGTATGCGACTGCAGGACAAAGGTGTGCCATGTATAGATTGTTGTCCTTTTTATGAAACAAATTATGAGAACGTTTGGCATGTTTTTATTGGATGCGACGATGCGAAGACAATTTGGCGAACAACTGGCTTATGGGATGTGATTTTTGCTACTGTTGTTGTTGCTGAGAGCTTCGCAGCTTGTATTTTCTCTTTAATGTGCAGGTTGACAGTTGAAGAGTGCAAGGACTTGGCAATGATGTTATGGTGTATATGGCGACTCCGTAATGACAAGGTATGGGATGGTGAGCTGAAGTTGAGTAACATATCAGTCCAGCTAGCTCGCGAAGTGTTATTTCAATGGTAGGCCGCAAGAAATTCTGCAACTGCACAAAGTTGGAATTCACCGCAAGAAACAATTATGTGGCAGCCACCAGCAGAGGGATTTCTGAAATGTAATGTAGATGCAACCATTCTTAGTGAACAAAACTAGTTTGGGACAAGTATGTGCATTCAAGATCATCATGGTAGGTTTGTAAAAGCTGCTACAACAAGGTATGAAGGTTGTCCTTCTCCTCAAGAAGCTGAAGCAGTTGGATTACGCGATGCCATTTTATGGCTTGAACAATTAGGATTATCAAATGTGCAAATATAACTAGATTGTAAACTAGTGGTTGATAGCATATATGATAAGAATAACAACCAGGCAGAATTTGGTAGTATCATTGATGACTGCATGTCACTATAACAACAATTTACAAACTTTAAGATAAGTTTTGTTAGGAGACAAGTGAATGTTGTCGCTCATAGTTTTGCCAGGGTGTCAATATTACAAGCTTGTTACCAAGTCTTTGATTTGATTCCATCTTGTATTCCAATTGTGTAATGAATGAAATGATATGAGTTTCTGTTGGTAAAAAAAAAAGTTTATACTATCTCACAGCCAAATGAGTGCTACATTTAATTCTCCACTTTTAGGGAGATTTGCTTTCAAAGTTCAAACTTTATGTCGCCGGAATGCTTTAAATAACTTATCTGACCCATCATTAAGTAAACTAACAAGCTAATATATAGATTAATGAGATTAATCTATTTAAGGGTGATTGACGAGATCAATGTCTAGTTTCATATTTAAAATGATATTTTAAAGAATTTGATTAAATATGATATCATATTTCAATTTTAATTCATAATAATATATTTAAATATGCGATAAATTAATGTAGACTAGTAAACTTAAATTATTGAAAAATATAATATATATAATCTAAAGTAGAAAATCTAATATAATCATAGTAACAAAAAAAAAATTTATTAATTATATTTACTTAAGTTGGTCGGTCTGATAAGCTTAAATGATATTTTTATAGATTTTAGCATGGTTTTTTTCAATTAAATAGGATTCTAAAAAGCCTAAATGTCATCTAGAATGTTACGACTATGTTTGACTAAGGCATCTACTATGTAGTTTCAAGAACTGGTCCTAGCATTTTACGGGTATTAAGCATAGTATGAGAGATATATATATGTTTCTAAGGCAATAAAATTATCATTGGCAAAGGCCAGCACCACATTGTGAGAATCACTCTTCATCCATAGATATGGGCAACCTTTGATAGTTGTGCTGTCTATATTTGTCATCGAAGAAAACAATTCTTCCATTAGAGAACATTGGTAACCAATATTCTTGGCATAGCAACCTAAAAAACTTGCTTTAAAATCTCTAAAATTTACACCTATAGTAGTAGTTATGGGGGTTACCTATGGCACAACCATCAACGTTTACCTTCACCCAAACAATAACTCAAAGCACTTGTATGATATTCTATGTCTTCCTAGGTTTGCTCTTAACTTTCAAGAACTGCAGAGCCTTGAAATCCTCTATGATGGATGACATATAGCCTTTAGAAAGACTGTTACTATGTCTAACTTCAGCAAGAATCTTATCAATAATTATGGCCATGTTGGTGCAATTGTTGTTGAACTTTCTATTGTTTCTCTCCACACAAATGGACCAAATGATGTGAGAAATTGCAGATAGAATCAAATCATGCACCTAAGGACACCAAATTATGGTGCAGCAACTTAACAAACTTTCACAGCTAGACCTACTAATTGAGAAATTAAGGCCCTTCCTAAGCCAAGACCACATATAATCTACAAAACGGTGCAGTATAAAATGTTCAGAGGTTTCATCTAATTTCATAAAAAGGTTGCAAATAGAGACCACAATGCACCCTCTTTTCCTTAAATTTTCTCAGTTGAAAATTGTTTTTGGAAGAATCTTCGAAGCTCTGAAACAACAACGATGTGAGAACCATGTTCTTCATATTTGGTCAGCACAGTTCAAAGAGAGCGATCAAGTCAGACGCTTCCTAAGTCAGATCTTTTCATGATATTAGAGAAAATTTGATTCAACCCAGGACCTACGAAGAAATCAGAGCTTGCATGGATATCCCAAATGAAGAATTTAGTTTGGCTGAATTATGTAGTTGAAATTGTTATGTTTAATTTATGTTGTTGTTGTTTGTAGATTTTGATTTAAAGGCAATTTTTTCAATTTTTTGTGTTTTTGGACACAATTCGGATTATATAATCAAAAATCTACCAAATTCTCCAAAGATCAAGTTGAGAAAATTTGTGAAGGTTTTAGATTATATTAATCGAACCAATATGGACAAGAGTTCAGATTATATAACTCGAACCAATCCAATATGTGGATGATGGCGTTACAAGCAATGTTTGAACAGTCTGTGGTGTGTTTAATGCATTTTTGGTCAATTGAGTCATTTTAAACGTTTCATTTGACTGTAGTTACAACCAATGATGTTTTTGTGGCTATAAATAGTTTGACATTCTTCTCCATTTATAATATCATTTGGGAGTGATTCAAGGATTCCTTAATCGTCGTTACATTTCTGAATCAACAAAACCTAATCTCGCATTGGGCAGAACAATTAAAACCTTGCAACCATTTTCAAATCTGTTCTTTTATTTACTTTGAAATAAATTCAAACTAATTATCGAATTGAACGACAATCTCTGTGGAAATGATAACTTACTACTTTATTACTTGATACAATTTGGTGCACTTGCCTAAATTTACCATCATTGAGCTTTGTCATATTGATTGATTGGGCGTTCATATTTATAGATGGATCGGGTCTTTGGATCCAATCCAAAATAGTTAATATATTAAATGTGACGTGTTTGATAAAATTAGAGATTGAATGATCCAAAGTTTAGATTCCAAACATCTTGACTATTGAGGGCAAGATCAAATAATAGATATATATTTCTACAAAAATTGCATCAACACATAATAGAAAAATGACATTACTATTATATAAGCAAAAATTAAACATTCAACAAAATTATACTCCTTCCGTCCCAAATTGTATGACGTTTTGGGCATTTCACACGTATTAAGAAATATAATTAATCTTGTGTGGAAAAGAGATATTATGAGTTGTTTTACAAAATTGTCCTTAATAAATGGTATGAGAAAGATAAATTAAAGAATTGAAAAAATATAGAGCAATAAATAGTTAAGGATATAATATGAAAAATAACATTAATGTTTCATTGGTATCGTAAAACGACATATAATTTGGAACAATTTTTTTTTCCAAAGCGACATACAATTTGGGACGGAAGGAGTAGTTGTTAGTAGTTCATGGTGATTTCGACAAACCCATTGTATTATCAAACAAGCACCGACTTAATTTACATGATTGGCCTACTGTTAACATTAACATCATTTTAACATTTGATTTATACCGTTATTTATGACAACTATACAGCATCAAAACTTGTGACAATGTAAAATCTTCAATTAATAAATGAAACTCGCATAGTTATTAGTGTGGTGTCCTTGAGTCCACAGGTGGGAACATAATGCATGGTGTGAAGACTGAAGAGGAATGGTTGTTGAGAGATGAGAAGATTGCAAACTCTCATAAATGAGATTGGGCCATGTCATTGCCTTGTGATTTTTGGTGGTGTCTTCGGCAAATGCACGTGCCATTCCATGACTTTGTTCACATTGTATCAGTTTTGATCTATCCTTTGGAGCATTGTGCCGATAAATTGGACCAACCGACCATCTCCTATGTACACACCTCACCACCATATTCCAACATTTTTATTTTACTATTACAATAAGTACATTTTTAGATTGATTGTGATTTTGGTAGTCTTAACAAAATTACAATGCTGTTTTAGTTTGTCAAACTTGTTCTTGTTTGAAAATGTATGACTAGATCAAGGGTAAGTTATCCCTAATTGGATGTAACCTAGTATTTCAAGATTCATGTTACGTTTGTCCTGTCGTTAACCTTTTACATTGGTCCCCTATTTTAGGTTTAGGTATTTTCTCCATGTTATATCCAACCCCAATTTGTGTGTGTGGTCGCCAACAAATATTTTTTTTATCATTAATGATGATTACGCCAATGCAGAGAAGAGTCGTGTGTTATATCAAGTCTAGAAGTATCTAACGATTCAATCCAAAAGTCGTGTCTTGTCTTATAAGACATAATATTTATCTAGTTAGTCCAACTCCTTGTGATGAGAACATCTGGTGGCCCTTCCTCCTTGAGCAAAGCCCTCGAATATGGCCAAGAGGAGAAGGTGCTCAACCGAGTATCCAAATGATTAGAAATTGAACACAACCCTCAAGCGTCAAGGTTGAAGGGTGAAGACACTCTGGCTGGCCGATTATCCAAATGATTTGATATCGAACAAAATTCATCATCAATTCAAATATGTACTAAATCTTATAGTCGTGTTTCCTAATTAAAAAGGAACGAGACTCGAGACATAACACATTTATACTATGTGATTCGTGCATATGTGGTTCAGTGGGGTCATCATAGTTTGCCACCGTGTGATCAGCCATTGAATTTGTTGCAAAGAGACAGAAGAAATCTTCGTCGACGCCGTTGCTCATAAACAAGTGAGCTTGACATGCCATGCCAATGCCATTCACGGGCAATGAATCAATTATCTAACGCCGGATTGTCCATTAACATTTACAAAGTTACCAAAAACCATTATTGTGATTAGAATAGCAACAAATTCATAGAAAATTCCAAGTAGTTGAGGACATGCACTTTTTAAGAGGCACTGGGAATGGTCAACGTTCCCACAAATAAACGCCATGTGGATGGATAGGAACATGGGACCCACTAGAATTCAAAAATGATTATTACAAAGTTCTAACATACTCATATTAAATGAAATGAGTCAAAGTTAGGTGTAGAGTGTCCAGGTCAGATGATCAGCGGTCAACCCACTTCAAAAGGATTTGAAATTTTCGCAGTAGTTGAAACTTGAATGTTCACAGAAAAGAAGTAGAACACGTCAAGAAGAAAGCAAAATAAACAGACCTTTTTTCTCCATGAGGCCCGTGCAAAATAAATTTAGTAGAGATTGAGTTACAGTATATTTGTGGAAAAGACAGACTTATTTTTAAAAGTATAAAATTAACTTTTGACTTTTTTCTTTTACAAAAAATTAACTTTTTGACTTAATTCTTTTGCAAATGTGATAATTATCATGAAGAGGAATGGTATTTTTGAGTTGAACTGAATTTACTTTAATAATTATAAGTCTCTTTTACAACCAAAAAAAAGTGTCCGTAAACTTCTTTTGAAATTATTAGATTACAAGTCTTTTTTAGGGAGATGGATAAAATACCAGGGATGTAAAATACTATCATAACATACTAACATTTGACATTAAAAAAAATTTAATATAAAAATTCAGCTTTTTATTTGATGAATAGAAAAATTCAGATTTTTTTTTTGTGTTAACTCAAGGAAAGGGGCCTAGGTAATCCGAAGTACAACCTTGAGATAAATAAAGTTTGATAAAAAATTGTTTCAAACAGAAATTCAACTAATGTTCCTTTCAACAATTCGTCATTTAATGAAGTTTAATAACCACTTGAATCTAATTAGATCATCATATATAAAAGTTCCTCTAAAAATCAGATGATTAACATAAAAAAATCATGATTAATTATGTTTTGCTCATGATTAATAAGTTGTGATACATAATTATATTTATTAATCATTTACTTATATAATTAACTGTATATATAGATTTTATTAACTATATTCAACTTCCTTAAAAAAAATTGGTATTCAACTTGTATAATTTTGTTGTTCTAAATAACACAGCTCGATAATTAACTTGACTGTACTAAAAAAAATTAATGGAGTTTGATTGTACTACATGGTTAGTGCATACCTATTCAAGTGTTTGCACTAGTCCTAGCAGTGGTTCAAGTCCCAATTTTGAATTTTGAGATAAAAATGGAATTTGTACTTCGTATCTTTTGGCTAGTAGAAGCAATTACTGTCCATTGAAAAGAATAGATATATCATATGGTACTGTAAATAAAAATTTATTTGTCAGAGTTTGGTAACATGTCATTGCAAATTTTGAATGAGCTATGATAATCGGTGCCTCTGAAAAACAGGATAAAAAAATAAAATTTTAAATTAAAATTGACATTTTTTTACTAGGTCCAGTATATATGCAAAGGATATTGGTTAGCATTTTCTTTTCGAATTTACCATTTGGAACAATGAGGCGTTTTTCACTGTCACCATCTTCAAATGCAATTTGGGCTTGCTTGTGCTTGTGCTTGTGCTTGTGCTTGCTACCATAAATTAATCATTAGTAACACTAAAAAGCAGACAGGACAGGATTAGTGAGAAGAAAACAACACCGTTACGACGACGTTTTGCTTTTTGCTGCTTCTTCTAGTTCTTTTTTGTTTTTCGTACATCTTCTAGTTCTATAGTTATGTGTAGTGTAATGTAATGTAGAAATGCTAATAATGCAACACAATGCAATAAACTAAAGATTAAGTCAAAAAAATGCAATAAACTAAAGAGAATTCTACTGTCATAGTCACAAGACTGGCAGTGTACTGAAAACTAAACAGCCTTGTTTGTTTTCTAGCTGTTGTCTTTCGCATCCCCGTTTTTGAATTCTACATATATTTATTTTTAAAGAAGAAGAAAAAAAATCATACTCACATGATATGTTTTTTTTGCTAACAAATATCTGAAAATGTCTCACATATTCTTTAAAAATTTTAAATTAAAAATTATTCTTTAAAAAATTAAATATTTTAATTTTTAATGAATTGAATATATAAATTTGAGTCTTGCAATCTTGTCTTCTAAATACATAGATTAAGAAATTCAAAATTATAACATCATCTTCACCGGAGGGCTTCAAACATTTAAGATCTGATATCTACTAGGTACCTCAATAATGAGAGACTTTTTGGTTATAAGACTCGGAGTCTCAAGCAAACATCAAATTTTTAAGTGGGGCCACAATATTTTTCATTGAATTAATCATTCTTGCACACATTTTTTAATAATAAGTGGGACTTATACTTTTTTAATATTAAAAAAGTGAAATGTAATGATATAAAATTATTGATAATTTATTTCTGTAAAAAAAGTTATTGATAATTGATTAGTGAATACCATATAAGAAATTTGTGTGAGATGATGTGTTGGAAGTATTAATACTTATTATGTATTATTATTAAAAAATTATAAATGAGTGATGTATACACGTAAGACCAAATATCCAAAAATACATGTCTCCATTGTGAATGTTTTAAGTTTTTCCTAGAAAACAAGAAAGTTTTGATTTTAAAAAGTTGAATATAGTTTTTTTTTGAAAGAAAAAAGTTGAATATAGTTGAATACACAACTTTTGAGATAATTATTTTTATTTTAAATTTTTTGACATACACTTTTAAGGCACATGTTAACATTTGCCTATAAATTTTTATAAAAACATATATCTTTTAAGCTCCAATAGACATTTGTTAACATTTATTATATCTTTTAAATTGGATAAAATTTGAATAATCTCTCTGATCACTATTTTAAAAAAAAATTAAGTTTATTTAATTATTGATATATTTAGTTTATATTATAAATCAAATAAATTAATCATCAGAGCAAGATTGCAAAACTGTCGTTCAAATATTTAAAATGTTCACACAACACAACCAAACTTTTTTTTCCTTATAAATGAACTTCAAAATCTAATTCAACATTTTCAACCAACCAACCCCTATTCTCTCTTTCTGCACTTAAACGCTCATTCGTTTCTCTGTTTTCCCGCTGCTTCGGTACATCGCTTTCTTTCTCATTAATTACATTTTTCTTACATGTAACTCATTCACTTTACTCTCTGTTCCTATCAATTCAGATTTTTGCAAAGAAGAGAAATGTCGGTGACTTCAAGCTCCAGAGGAAGACCAGCTACCAGAGAAACAAGTCCAGAGAGAACCAAAGTTTGGACTGAACCCAAACCCAAAACACCCAGAAAAGTCTCTGTAGTTTACTACCTCTCCCGTAATGGCCACCTTGAACACCCGCATTTCATGGAAGTCCCTCTCTCTTCTCCCCACGGTCTCTACCTCAAAGGTACGTACGTACTGTACCACCCACTCTTCTGATCCATTTTGTGTTGGTGTCTGACGACATCTGCAGTTTAACTCTTTTGAACAATAATAATAATAATAATAACTCTCCATTTCATTTCAGATGTAATCATTCGTTTGAACCTTCTTCGTGGGAAAGGCATGGCGACTATGTACTCCTGGTCCTGTAAACGGTACCGTTTTACACAAACAACTCTTAAATTCAAATTCATTTTATTATTCTTGTTGTTGTTATTCATAATTGATTATGAAAAATCACAGGAGTTACAAAAACGGTTTCGTTTGGCACGATTTAACAGAGAGCGATTTCATCTACCCGACTCAAGGGCATGACTACATTCTCAAAGGATCTGAGATTCTCGATCACGAAACCACCGTCACTCGTACACCGTCCGAGGAAGAATCTGATTCTCCGGTGCTGATTACACGGCGGCGCAACCAGTCATGGAGCTCCATTGACTTAAACCAGTATCGAGTTTATAAGTCCGAGCCGTTGGGTGAAAACATCGCCGCCGACGCGTCGACGCAGACGGAGGAGAAACGGAGACGGAGAAGAGTTATAACGGAAGAAGAAGATGAAGAACAAGAAGTAGAAAAAGAGAAGAATGTTGAAATTGAGAACGAAGGTGAAACAGAGAATCAAAACCAGAGTACGGAGCTGAGTAGGGAAGAGATTTCACCTCCACCGTCGGATTCAAGTCCAGAAACACTGGGAACATTAATGAAAGTAGATGGACGGCTGGGATTACGATCTGTTCCTAAAGAGAATCCGACGGTTGAGAGTTGTCCAAGTGGAAGGATGAGAGCTTCATCTGTACTGTTGCAGTTGTTATCGTGCGGTGCAGTGTCTTTCAAGGAAGGGAGTGGGACCAGTTCGGGTAAAGATCAACGGTTCTCGTTGGTTGGGCACTATAAGTCTAGGTTACCCCGCGGAGGAGGGAATCATGTGGGAAAAGAAGTGGGGACATTGGTGGAAATTCCGGATTTGAATAGGGTGAGATTGGAAGATAAAGAGTATTTTAGTGGGAGTTTGATTGAAACTAAAAAAGTTGAAGCTCCTGCTTTCAAGAGGTCCTCTTCTTACAATGCAGATAGGTATGTGTCATAATGAATTAAACACTTTTTTTTCTTGCAAAATTTGTTTACACCGATTTGTGCATGTTTGATATCACGTTGAATTTGTTAAAATAAATATTGATGAACGTCGATGCTATAGTTTTTGCGAAATTACAATGGTTTATGTTGATCTTGTCAAACTTATTGTAAGTTTATGTCTGATATTATGTTCGATTGAAGAATCACCGTTAGACCAAACATGCTTGGGCTAGGTTAAAGGGTAATGCTTGATGAAATTGATTATCAAAATAAGATACTCCTATTAAATTAAATGTTGATACATGTGATACACATCGTTGAAATCCGTTTGTGGAATAAAGTTTGTGCTGTTTAGTAATTAGCAACATTGGAGACTGTAGACATTGACATTCATACATCATTAGTTTCATTGAAGCTGCATTGGTTCAATAAAAATATTGTGGTTATGCATATGTTTATGTTTCTAAGACGTTGAAAGCATCTTGAGATTGAAGATCATATAAAAAATGTTGTTGGAGTTGAATATATAGTTTATTATTAGGGTCATGTTAACCAGTGTCCCCGGGGCACTAGTTAAGAAAGTTAAAAATAGAAATTTTTCATTAAAAACAACAACTTTTTGACTTTCATAAAGTGAAACATTTCACTTTTCATCATTTTCCAATGCAAAATTTCTATATTAGTCTCTTTAACTAGTGTCTGGGAACACTAGTTAACATTTCTCATATTATTATATATTGTAGGTCAGATCATAGGTTTAAGATTAACATATTGTATAGTATAGTTTTGTGGGTCAGATTAGTATGTGTCCTTGTGACGCAAGTTAAAATGACCCTTACTTTAATCTCTGCCTGTTTAGTTTTTTAGTCGAGCTCAATAGATGTCACTGTTAAGTCTTCATTTTGGTGTATTAAAGTTTTTAAAAAAAATGAAAAACATAATGTGATAGATGATAGTATAATAACTCTTATGACATTTTAATTCATTGTTAGAAATTTTTTATACACAATCTTTCATTCAAACATCCTATAAAACAGATATTCAGAAATTGTCCTAATTTAGAACATTATTAACTATTCTAAAAGAAAATCTCTGAAGTAAACTACATATCTATATTGGGGAATCAGATCTTTATATATCATATAAAAAATGCTGAACAGGGAAGGGTTCCTTCTTTTATCTGGCTGACAGTAATGACTCAAGGGTTATTATCATTTTTATTTTAATATTCCTAAAGTTGCCTTTCCATTGAATCTGAAATTTGTTTAATTTACACAAAGGAGAAGCTAGCAGCTACCTATAATTGTTTTTCTGTAACACATGAATGCTGATACTAGACAGATGCTTGCTTCTCCTGTTACATCCGGGAATGGATTCTCTCCTGTGTGTTTTTCTCCAGTTTTCTACAGTGTAAAATCTATACCATTAAATATATTATCTCTCTTAATTTCAAGTTTTTAATATTTATATTTTTAAGCATTAAATTTTTTTCAAAGGCTTGAATTTAACTGGACCCTGCAGAGGATCCATTCCCGTTACATCCTGGTCCCAATATGAATGGTGAATAAATTATATACCTCTAAATTTAGGAGAGCCTGAATTTGCTGCAGCATGCTATAAGCGATCTCAGCCATTGATTTTAGATTGGATGGGTTAGATTACACAATTAGCTTCACAATTAACCGATTTTGGCCGTTGATTCAGATCCGACGACCAAGATGTCCGATCCAAATCCTAAATTTAGTTGATGGTGTAACTATTGTCATTGATTCCTTCCCTTTTACTTTGGCCCCAGTTAGTATTTGTCAGGTGCTGTATGTAGGGTCCAATTTAAAGCATCCAAAGACTTCATTCATTTTCCATAAATTAACTTGCCAGTTTTCCTCCCTATAAGTACAAATCAGTGGGAACTGGATGAATAAAAAAAGGAATTTCGGTCGGGGCAATGATTTCTTCAAATCTTCAATACATTGCATTTCAGATATTTCACTATGGACTTTGTTCTGTTTGCCTTTTAATACTACCATTTAATCAATCATGTGCTTGCAATTTGGCATATATTATATAAACAACTTGAATTGTTTGATATCGTCTGACAAAATGCAATTAGATGAGATGATTAAATATTATTCATGTGTGAGTATGTCAGGGGCATAAGTTGTATCAATAATGTGGTTTAGTCTAACGTTTGGAATCTGTATATGGTGTCCTCTTCTTTGCAGCGGTTCCCGGTTGCAGATCATGGAGCATGAAGGAGATATGGTGCGAGCGAAGTGCATACCGAGGAAATACAAGACACTGCCAACAAAGAAAGAAGAAGGTGCTTCAAGTTCCATGGATAGTGTTAGCCGTAGCCAACAAGGAAGCAAAAGATTTGAGGGACAACAATAAGTTGAATAAGAAACTATGTCAAATTAGCAATGGAAGTTTGTTTTGTAGCTTACTGTCTAGAAGGGATTAAATGCTAAAAGAAGTGAAATTAGTGTGATGTAAAATATTGACAGATAGGGTAAGTACTAATTAAGTAGAGGGTAGTATTTCCACCTAGAGCTTTGCAATTTTCAAGTCACAGGCACAGCACTATGAACAGATACGTTAAGCAAGGATTAGCTATGTGATTAAAATACTAGTTTTTAGATCTTGTCCATTTTGATCTATAGGTTTTGGCCAAAAGTCGGTGCTTGTAACGGTTGTTTTTTGTTTTCTTTCCTGGCTTTCTTGTGACGGTGATAATTGCCTTTAGTGTATTATTTATTAGTGTTCGTGGATATTCTCACAAACTAAAGCACTATAGTAGTACTAACAATCAAATGTCTTGACCACGGTATTATAAACTAGTAATTTCTTTTTAATCAATAATAGACTTTTTCACTCTTAATCTTTGACTTTAAAAGATACTCCCTCCGATCCTTATTATAAGAAGAAAAACATCAAAACCAATACACTCATTAATTAGTGTAACTTTTTAAATATTTTTACAAATATACCATCATAAAAAATTGTGAAGCATTAAATACACCCACTAATTTTAAAAAGGCAAACATTAAATAAGGGGTATAAAAGTCTTTTAAACAATAACTACACCTTAAAAATTGTGATATTTTCTCATAAATATGACCAAGATTTTTTTTGAAAATTTTCTTATATATAGGACCGGAGGGAGTATTAAATATAATAAAGTGGTAATTTTTTTAAAAATTATTAGACGTTTTCACTGTTATTCTTTGACTTTGAAAGATGCGAAATGAGATTTGTTTAGAGGTGCCTTTTAGCATGGAAAAGGCTAGTTTTTCTCCACCATGGAAAAACTTTTTCTGACCATTAGATTAATTAGGAGCACGATTTTTATCATGGACTGCCTACATCATATTTTTTTTCCTTTATTTTTTACACTCTTATATTTTTGTTTAGATCTAGAATTTTTTTCTTTTCTTGATCCGGAAACAAATGGTCGGATTTTCTCGCGCGCGCGTGCCCGTATTATAAGAGTGACTTAGAGGTTGAATTTATTCATGATTTTTTGCAGGCATGTTTAGGACATAAAAACAACATCGCCCACAAAAAACGAGAATTTTCCGACAAGGGACGGATTAAATATGAATTTTTTACGCGCCAAAAACTCAAGAACGCGAAACAACAAAACATGCACCTAGAAAACGAATTTTGAGCTGGTTTTTTGCAGATCCTCCATATGTATTTTTATAGAGGTTTCTGCAAAAAAACCAGCTCAAAATTCGTTTTCTAGGTGCATGTTTTGTTGTTTCGCGTTCTTGAGTTTTTGGAGCGTAAAAAATTCATATTTAATTCGCCCCTTGTCGGAAAATTCTCGTTTTTTGTGGGCGATGTTGTTTTTATGTCCTAAACATGCCTGCAAAAAATCATGAATAAATTCAACCTCTAAGTCGCTCTAAACAAAAATATAAGAGTGTAAAAGAGAAAGAAAAAAAATATGGTGTAGGGAGTCCATGATAAAATTAATACTTTTCATTAATCTAATGGTTGAAAAAAACTTTCTGATGGTGAGAAACAACTTCACTGTTCCCAGGCTAAACCCCACCTTTAGATATCAAATGTTTTTCTAATATGCCTACATTAATCTATTGCTTAACAAGTTGGGTCCTTTCAAATTAGTCTAGTTTGATTCCTTTTCTGTAAACTGAAAAGTTTCTGTAGCCATTTTGCTGGGTTTATTCGCACATAAAACATAATATAATCTTAAAATTTTCGTTTGTTCTAGTACATTTGTTTTCTATCACCAAAGCTATCTTAATGGTTTCAAGAATTAATTTAAGGTTTTGATTTTCATCGTTTCGTATGTGTTTGGTTTTGCGTTGACTGGAATTGATTTTGACTAAATTGATTTTGATTATAAAAATAGTTGCCTGAAGCATCTTGTAAAAAAACAGTAAAGAGTCAGAGTACATTAAAAAATGTAGAGATAGAAAAGAGACTGAAATGAGTTGTACAAGAGACAAATCTTAGGGAAAAGAGAGAGATGGACGTGAGGGAAAAGAATAGAGAAAATGAGTTATCTAACTACCAACCAAAAATTAAGGAAGAATTGATTTGAGGCTCCCTCTGAAAGTTAGGATTTAGAACTTCTCACAGAATTGATTTTGAAAGAATGAATCGATTTGAGAAGAGTGTCAAAATCCCGCAAAATGAAGAAATCACTTTGAAGGGTGGGAGACGTGCGTCTGGTGGTAGAAAATGCCAAACCAAACCCGCACTTAACATAAGTCCAATCTTCCAACCCTTTTATTTTAGTGATATTGAAAGAAAATTTCTTTGCCTAGCGAATGCGGAATGCCGTTACAATTTTCAATCCTGCCTAACCAGATTGATAATCCAAACTATATGTTAAGCTGATAGTTTTTTCTTCTTTACTTAAATCTTACTTTTAGGAGTAAAGTGCTGCGAAATATGAAAAGCTTTTTCATGAAACCTACATGAGATGAGAGCATGAAACTTGCAGTCACAACAATTTTTCTCTTTTCTTCCTTATATTGGTTAAAAATGATTTGTAAATTGTAACACTTCACTCAAAGAGCAATTGCTACCGAACAGCCACAACAATTTTAACCATTAGTAATTTCATAACTCAGTAGTTTGGCAGGTTTTAAGCGGTGTCCTTCTAATAATTTAGATTACTTGCAATCTACGTTTTTGATCTGGAAAAAGATATTTAAGCACACATGTTTACTTTTTTAAGAAAAAAATGATTGCAAAATCTGCACATTTATATTCATTCACCAATGGCAACACAATTTATGTCTTTATGTGATCAAGTAACTGTCACATTGACTAGACTATGATATCATGATATAACTGGTTATTCATTTGATTGGGCTGAACTACTACTCAACTGAAATGGCCTTATGGAAATGAATGCAATTGAAGGTCTCCCCAATTGTTTTTTTAAACAAAAGTTTAAGGTGGGGAGAATGGTGTTTAGTTCAAGAGAGTAAAGACCTTAATGTTTATAAAACACTCATAAAGAGATTTGCATCTAAATCTCTCCAAAGATACTAACAAGACTTAAGAAAATAATTACTTATAATTTTTAATGTAAAATAATTTGTTAAGAGCAATGATATTTGTACACATTTACTTTCTATACACCTATTAAACATCTCATTTTAACTATATCTCTCTTCCTATCACGTCAACAACATATTACATTTATCATATCATTCTCTTTATCTCTTTCTCTCTCGAGGTGTTAAATGGTTTTGGGTGTACACCAATCTTTTTCCAAACTAAAATATCATCGTATTCTCGTTTATTTTTAATTTTTTGGTACATCATTTAATCATTTATTATTATTATTTATTCATTGTATCCTTTTTCTTGTGAACCCTTTGGTTTCCAAGGGAAGGAAGTCTAGCAATTTGGAGCTTGAGTGATTAGTCCTTTTCTTGTCCCCCACTCTTGATACATGCAATTTTTTAAGGAAACTTGAATTTGATGAACAAATCACACAATACATTATGGTATTGACATTTCTTATTATTTTGAAAAATGTCATTGTAAATTTGCTTTTATGAGTTTTATATTTATATCATAATAAAATTAAAATAAATTAAAAGTATACATATTTAAAAACTCGGTTTTGAAAATCTTTGAAGATTGTTGTTACAGAACAATTATTTACAAATATTCAAATATGTCTAGTATTTGTTGTTATAATAAAAACAAATATTGACTAAATAAACCAAGAAAAGTAATATTTTTTTTACATTTAAAACAATAAACTTCTTTTATTGAAAATATACATATTTGAAAACACGGTTATGAAAATCTTTGATGATTGTTGTTAAAGAATAATGATTTACAAATATCCAAATATGTCGAGTATTTGTTGTTATAATAAAAATAAATATTGACTAAATAAACCAAGTAAAGTAATAATTTTTTTACATTTAAAACAATAAACTTCTTTTATTGAATACTTGATTAAGGAAAATCTCGTTTTCAATCTCAAATTCAAACTGAGTCACCTGATCACCTTCACCAACTATATAAGAACGTTATGTGTTACTTTGTATTCACACAAAACAAAACAAACAACTTCTATTTCTATCTCTTTCTCATTTAGGTTCTAGCTTGTTCTTGTGTAACAATGCGCCTACGGTAAGGAACGTTGATTACAAAGAAGGAGACATAGTGGAAGTATGCGGCAGAGAAGAAGGGTTTGTTGGTTGGTACTACGAAGCCACAATTGTTTCTTGCCTTGAGAATGAAAAATATATTACAATTGTGGTTTTCCTCTAAAGGGAAAATCTCACTAGGAAAAATCATATATTTCACATTCTCAAGGCACGAAACAACTGTGGTTTCGAAGTACGAACCTACAAATCCTTTTTCTTTGCTACATACTTCAACTTTATCTCCTACTATGCAGTCGACTTTCCTTATCGCATTGTTTCACAAGAAAAAGTTATATGCAGGTTGTATTGAGGTCGTTGTAGGTTATTGGTGTATGTTGATCCTACTTGGTTTAAATATTGTAAAAGAAATGACGACATTGAAAGGATTGGAATTCGCAAAAGACATGTTCTTAAAATTAGTAGCAGAATTAGACTTCGACAATGCCATCATAGGTATCAATGATATCTTACGGCATCGTCCTATTTGGAAACAATAACTATGTTAATCGTATCAAGCTAAGCTCCAATTTTAACAACATTGTTGTTCTCATGTAAAGCGTGTAGCTAATCAAGTTGCATGTTATTTAGCAAAAATATGCAATTTCTTCCAACAATGTTTGGGTTTAGGAGATTCCATATTGTAATTCCGAGGTTGTAGCATTTGATATATTGTTGGAATCTCTTTAAGGAATATTTGCAAATAAATAGTTGAGAATTTTATACTTTATTTCCAATTCAAAAATAAATACATTTCATATTCAAAAATAAATACAAAATTGGATAATTATAAATCATTACTGAGTTTAATCCCCTACATCAATCTGTAAATATTTCCAAAATCGAGAGTTTCAAATATTTATATTTTATACTTTGTTTTAATTTGATTTTGGTACAATATTTTCTATTAATTAAATAAATCCTAGTGAAATATTTTAAAATTTGGTTTTAAAATTTTATTATTATATATATATATATATATATATATATATATATAAGAACATTGTAACACATCCACTCTTTTTTATGAAGGCATGCATCAGCTAACTTCTTCGTCTTCCTCTTCACGAAAATCTTAACTTAATATTACCAACAAAAAATTCGACCAACTTAATGATACTCCCTTCATATTAGATCAACTCCTTCTTTTTCTTCTCCATCAAAAACAAAACATTATATAGCAAAATTAAGATGTAGAATTGAAAAATGTGTAATAAAAAAAATGGAAAAATTAGATGTAGAAAAAGGAAGAAAATTTATTGTTAGCCATCAAAAAGAAGAAAATCAATAACAATAATCAAGTTTTAATTCAACTGATTTCCCTTGAAGTTGTTTACTCACATTTTTCTTATTATTTTCCATACCACCAACACACGACGCCTATTTTTTTGGTGAAGGTTAGCATGCACAAGGACCTCTTTTTGTGTACCATACAAAAAGCTTTTTTTTACCTTTAATAGTAGGTAAACAAGTTTTAGATGTAATTTTAAATTGGCCCCAATTGTTGTTTAATTCAAAATACCTCCCTAAAACAATCTAATATAATACTTTGGCCAAATTAATTTTTCCAATATATTTTTTATCAATCATTCAGATTCAGAATTGTTCACCAAAAATTTAATTCTCCTCTCTCTCTCACGCGTAGTATCAGTGCATCACTGCCAAACCAATTTCTCATTAATTATGGGTGTTATTCTTAACATATTGTTTGGATTCATCTTCACAATTAACAATCTTATCAACCCAGAAATTAAAAACTTAAAATATCTCAAATTAAATCGATTATTTCTTTACCATCACTAGAGCTTTGAACAATTCAGAAATCGGCCAACTTTACATACCCAGAACTCAGAAATCGGCCACTACCATCATCTCACCCCTGATCTCAGTAAACCCACCCACCGAACCACCAAACCCTTCATCATCTCCACTGTTACAGCAACCACCCACCACCATCGACTCCACTGTCTCACTCACCACGAACTATTAATATCCAGATTTGATTTTCTTATACTGGAATATCCAGATACGGTTCACATAAATTTTATTAACGATAGCAATTGCATTGAGGTTATCCAAAAAAGATTATCATTTTCTAATGCTTAATTTACGGGTTACTCATAAATACACATGATTTTTTGACAAAGATGATGAAAGAAAAAAATCAGAGTAAATCTCTTACGTAATATAATTTCTTAATGCACAAATAAAAAACAATTAATTATAATGAATTACAATTACAAAAATGTGAATGACTATTTCTGCAATTTCCAAAAATATAAACAAATACTTACTATTCAAGTAGCACATCTTTAATCTTGGCCTTTCAATTGTTTAATATTAAATCTATGGTGAATTCGCTTCTTTTGCACCATACACAAAAGGATTGACTTTTGCATGCTAAATGCCACCCTATTTTTTATACTTTTCCCCCAAATTATAATTGCCGCAACATCTCTATATCTCTGCATTCTTTAATTCAATTTTTTTCTTCCTTCCACCAAGCAAGCACTCCTTTTAGGATCTGCTTTCAAAAAAAAATAGAGGATTCAATTTAAAGTTCAGGTACAAAATCTACTTCAATTTTATTTAATTATTATAGAGTTTCCTCTCAAACTGAGATGCGACTTTCATAAAAAAGTCCATCATCGAAGAGTTTACATTGGGGTGGGGTGGGGTGGGGGCGGTGTTAAGGCATCACGAGAATTTCCAAAACTTCAAACGACATTCTCAAGAATTATGTTAATTGGAATTTTTAAAATGAAAAAAAAAAAAAAAAAAAACTCTTATGAATGGATGACACAATGTTTCCGCTATCTATATTTATACTATATATAAAGAGAGGAATCAATAGTTTAAAAAAGAAAAAAAGTATGAGAGAGTACAGAGAGATGAATCAATAGTTCCATGGCGCCTTGTTTATGCTGCTGTTGAGATCAGTTTCAAATCTGTTTCTCTAGATTCTTGTTCTTCAGAGATGTTGTCGACAAATTGATTTTCCAGATAGGATTATGTTGCAGGCTTCTTCTTCGCCATGGATGAAGCTTCACAAGACTTGAGAATTATTAGTGCTTGAGTGGCATTTTTGTAAATATGCTAGAACTATAATTTGAATTTTAGAGAATAGTGGTGTATAATTAATATGGGGGGTTTAAGTGAAGTAAAAGTGTAGAGAAAATAATTGTGAGTTAATTGTGTCTAAGCCCAATAGTGAGAGTGACCCTAATCTATATTATAAATAGAATATTAGTGAGTGGTAGTGAACTAGGTTAAACATTTTAACACAAAATTTTGAGAGGCAAATGAGAGAATAAAGAAAGGAGAGGCTTGGAGAAGAGGAAAGTAGAAGAACTCAAGGGGGAGAGAGGAATTTTACTAAAAGTAGTAAGAAAAGTGAAGAATTAAGGTAAGAGGGGAGATTACTTTTACCAAATGGGTTTAATAAGCAATTATGAGGTTTGAGTATTTTAGGTTATGATTAATTGCATGTTAATTGTTGTTGATTTTGGTGAATTTCGTGTTCCTTTTTGTTGATTAACTTAAGCATGCTAAACTTTGATGAAATTGCATTTTCTTCAGGTCAAAATTCATGTTTTATTATGATTAATTGATACCTTTGTGAATTTTGATGATCTTAATGATTAACATGATAATTGAATGATGTTTGTTGATTATGAAGTTGATTATGAGCATGGGTATGTATTTTGTTTGAGAAATCATGAAGTTATGTTGAATAAGTTGTAATTTAAGTGATTTTGGGAAAATTGATTAATTAAGTGAATTTGATTAAGTTGCTATTGTTTTGACTAAGTTGCTGCCATATGATGAAAATCATGAAAATATTATGTTGGTTGTGTAGCTTTGATGAGAACTAAGTTGTTGTTGTTGTTGGTGTTTTGCTAAAATGGCTTAATTACGTGAAAATGAATAAGTTGCTGCTTAAATGAATAAGTTGTTGTTGGAATAGTTTGAATATGTGATTATGGTGATGTTGAACTAGATGAAATACTGTTGATTTTGTTATACAAACTTTTTTTACTAAGTTGTTGGTGAAAATGGACTTTTGAGACGAACTTTGAAATTAACCGAAAAACCTTGAGAATCATGTCAATTTAATGTTTCATTGTGTATCCATTGTTCAATTAAAGTGTATTGATCACGGGTATTGTTTGTAAAATGATTTTGGCTCAATTGGGATGAAAAATGAGATTTTTGGGTGGAAATTGAGGTCTTCCTGTAGTGAATAACATGTTTTCTGGTTACCCAGAAAACAGGACTTCGCTAAGCGAAGTCCCTGGTCGCTGAGCCACCATGACGTACACATCATGTGATGTTCTGTGCATTTTGGTCCTTGGGGATGTTTCCGGACACCCCCAGACATTCCTTTTGTGTTGTTTTGCTGCTGTTTTGACCATTTGTTGATGGATAACGATTGCGTGCAATGAATTGTATAAAGTTTGATTTTGAGACGAACTTGGTAATTTCGTGAAACTTGATAATTGTCAAAATGAACTTAATAATCAGTTACAGTAGTATGAATGAAGTTGAATCATGAATATAATGTGGTGTAGTAATAGGTTGAGGTAACCTTGCTTGATTTATTCATGAAATTGGGATTATGTGATTTATGGTGAATAAATGCAAGAATGACGTGTTTATGATTAAACTTGGTGAAATGCATTAATATGAAGTGAATGATGCTGGATGTGACTCAATGCATTATAGTGGTGAATTAAATGATGATGTGGTGAATTAAATGATGATGTGGTGATAACATGAATTGTGTGGAATGTATTGATTTGATAATGCAAATGAAAAGTGGTGAAATGTAGCATGGTTTGAGATCATGATTTATAGTGGTGTGCATTGTCAAGTCCATACGTGGACATCCATGCATTCATTGTCGGTCAAATGTAGCTTAATTTAAGATCAAGATTTTATATGTACCTTGGTTTAAGACCAAGATCCAAATGTAGCTTGATTTAAGATCAAGATTTTATATGTAGCTTGATTTAAGATCAAGATTTAAATGTAGCGTGATTTAAGATCATGATGGTACCACATGCATGTAGAGTTGTATTAGGCGCATTACATACACATGAGTCGTGTTTGGTAATGTTTTGGTGTGAACTTGTGCATTTATGTGGTAAATGTCAATTGTTGGTGTGTGAAAATTATGGAATGATTCATAATTGTGGTGTTGGTGATTTATAATTGAAATGGTGATTTAATTGTTGATGATGTATAAATGAGTGGGTAATTATATGATGATGAGGGTATACTATGATTTATGATTTATGCATGAGTACTAACCAAGCTTTTTGTATTGATGAATATTTGAATGCCAAGTGATGTTTTTCCCTGAAACTTATGTGCGTTTATTATATTCTTTTGTTGAATGTATATCTTACCCTCTAGTGGCTTTATTGTCGCCTCATCCGTGGGTTCAACCCTTGTGGATGTAGACTTGCAGGTTGAGGAGTAGTGCTCGGTGAGTTGTGCTGAGGATGGTGTCACGCCTATTCTCCTTTTATGTCACGTTTATTTTCGAGGATGTCTAGATTAGGTGCTCTGATCTAGGAGTCCAGGATTTATTTTACTTGTTGAATTTCATGAGGATGTATTTATTTGAGATTTTTATGATGAGACCCGAGATGGTTATTATGTTGAGATGATTTATTCCGTTGTGTTGTGACGATTGTTGATGAGATTTTCTTTATGAGAAATTTGTATATGTTAATTGGTGATTTGTTAGATTTCGATTAGTTGTGTTACATGATTTATCGCTTAATTAGTAGTCTCGGGGATCGGGGTCTTACACAACTAGGATTGGTAAGAACAATCAATCGAGGCACAACAATCCATCTGATAGCCGAAGAATCGTTGATTAAAATTTGGGAGGACGATAGGTATCAAAGCTTAAATTGTAACCGTTTTGTAACCGTCTTCGTCGACGAAGATCTGTACGATCCTGTTTGAATCTTAACTCTAGATTTCACCCTTTTTTTATGATTAAGATTCATAACCGCTTTAGAGGATTCGAAGAGACCAGTCCTAGAAATATCCTCACGAAGATTCTTCACCAGTCAAACTAGGAACGTAACTGTTTTTTGTTAGAAACTTCGAATCTGTTTTTCCTTCAACTTCTTCGAATTGTTCGTGAATCTTGGTGAAGTTCAAACCTGCAATGTTGATTACTGATTTTCCAGCAAGAACCTTCATCAAAATCGTGATTCTCGCCAGAAGAGTGAACGTAACCTTCTTCTGATCTACGTGCTTTTGATGAATATTCATGAGGATGAACAGTGACGATTACAACTTTCTACTGAATCTTCATCCAACCACATGAATTTTTCGTTGAATCTTTGTTGAATTTCTTCAAGATCAGTGAATGTGAGATTGAGATTCATGGGATCGAGAAAAAAGAATCGACCCCCTTCTTCTAGCGCCAATGAACTGTCTGGTAAAGAGATTATCTTGAGTAAGATAGATCATCTCACATTGACGACGGATTGAAGTACAAGATGCTTCGTTGTTGAAGATCTCGTCGGAATCCATGGAAGAGACCCCGTTGCCGTGAGACGGAAGGGGGTGGTACCTTCATATGCGCTCCGACGCCCAAGTCAGGTGGGAAACAAGGAGGTTGAGAGGTTTATGGGATAGATTGAACCTACTTGGAATTGTAGTGGAGTTCTCTTTATATAGGCATAAGGGAGTGTAATGGGCTTGGAGTCTTATCGGGCCTTGCCATGTAATTGGGCCTTGCTAAGGGGATATGGTCTTCTGGCTGGTCCAAAACAGAAAGCGAGCAACAACCAGGCGGAATATGAGGCCCTGATAGCTGGCATGACCTTAGCAAAAGAGATGGGGGCGACAAATTTACGGGCGCGAACTGATTCCCAGTTAGTTACCAGCCAAATCGTCGGCGAGTATCAAGACAAGGACCCTCAGCTGGCAAAGTACTTAAAGAAGGTCCAAGACTTAGCATAGGGTTTCGCTTTCTTGGAAGCAACTTATGTCCCTCGCGAACAAAACTCTCAGGCTGACATCCTTACAAAGCTAGCAAGCACTAAGAAATCGGGGCTCAACAGAATGGTGATATAGGAAACATTGACAGTGCCTAGTGTAACACCTTAATTCCCAATATTGATTTAATAAATAATGCGATCAAATTTAAACCAAAAGGATGTTACACATACTCGTCAATCATTCATCCAAATAATAAATAACACGTAATATTTCAGAGTGCGGAAAATACTTCAAAAAAAATATTTCATAAAATAAACAAGTCTGATTCTCAACCGTTATTGTGGAAAATATCATAAGGATTCAAATACTTAAACTTCATAAAATTAAATATTCAACGTCTGGACCCAACCCTAGTGTTACAGATCAGAGCACGCGATTATTCGACTACGTAAATAATTAGATAATAGCTACGGAAGTATATCTCCGTCGACACCTTCTAAATGTCCCACAATCTAGAGCTCCTCGTCCTGAGTGTTTGTACACCAAGAGTACAGACACCATAATACACAACAACCACAAAGGGGTGAGAATATTCATCATAACATATATTGGGATACATGAATAATATATATAAATAGGCATGACATCATTGATCATTGTTTACAGCATATTCACAATTCTTCATCAGGTTATACAACATCATTATCATAACTCACCAGTTTCAACACATTAAAGAAATGCACATAACACTCACAATATGTCAACATTAACACATATCACATATACCACATATACATCATATACACCTAACGTTAGCCATATGCAAATGCGCTTTGTTCCTAGACCTATATGCTCCCGGTACCGGTTTCTAATCAACATTTGTATGTCAGAGTTGTGTTACTGAACATACATACAACCTAATCAACATTTGTATGTCAGAGTTGTGTTACTGAACATACATACATCATTCGTCATTCGTCTTTCAACATGGTCCTAAATATGATATGATGCATGAGGGAAGACTCTCTAAATACTACATATAGCACATCATCAACAACTCACAATTTGAACATAATTCATCTATCAGACTCATCATTTATGGACAAGGTATGTTTTGTCGCTACTCATCTTCATAGTCAACATTTATGTCATTATTATTCAACATTGTACAACATTGTTTTTACTTCATCACTATTAGACTCATCATTTATGGACAAGGTATGTTTTGTCGCTACTCATCTTCATAGGCAACATTTACGTCATTATTATTCAACATTGTACAACATTGTTTTTACTTCATCATTCAACATTTTACAACATCGTCAATACATCATCTCTCGACATCGTCATTTATAACTCCAATCATCCTCATCATTTTTACCTCATTCTAACTTAGGTTTTTATTCCTCTAGTGATTTATTATCATGTCTCATCACTAATTTTACCCCTGACGCCATTCATCAATTAACACACAACTTTCCATTCTCATTCTGTTTCGTCCTATCAACTCTCTCAACATCGTCTGTCATCTGTAATCGACCACACTCTATTCATTTTAACTTAAGGTTGTTACTTCACCATTATCATTATTTCTAACATTTTGGCTTTGCACTTTTCTATCTACTACTATCTTGAGCTCTTTACTATTCTAAGAATCAACCTACATCATCCTCCACTATTCTAAACCATCATTCCGTATATCTTCTTACAATCATCATTCACCATATCAACCAATTCATGTTTTAAACTCACTGTGTAACATCACCATCTACACTATTAATGTCTCATCTTATTAATCTTAATTAAGTTGATGTCTTCTCTCACTATTATTACCATCTCCGACCTTACCCATTGCTTTAACTGCTACTTATGACGTAATCCGCTTCATCGTTTACTCGTCATCTTAAACAAGGTATGTCATCTTCATTACTCGTCATTCACAAGCATCATTCATCATCGTCATTCAACAATTACTATCTCGTCATAAATCATCATCATATGACAGTAACTTCTCGCCATTCATTAACATCTTATATAAGCATATATACATTTTTCATTCTTTCGTTAATCAATACTAGTTTTGAATCTACTCTCCTCATTCGTTCTTTCCATTACTACATCTTTTGATTATTTATTTTGTTATAAGTTCGTCAAGACATAGAAGAATTCTATTACAACACTTATAATTTTCCCTCATCTAAGGTTATTGGTTTGGGATCTTATTATACTCCTATTTTTAATGCTAACGACCTTCTTAGACCCACTATTTCTTTCAAAGATTTTTTAGAGTTCTCTGAAAGGATTGTGCTGAAGTTTCATGAAGTACGCAGCATGACACAGGTCCAGTATTTTAATCATAACTCTGTTGGAACAAAATGTATGAACAACTCTCTTTTGGATAGGGGGAGACTGTTGAAACAAAATGTATGAACAATTCTCTTTGAGGTTTTGATGATAACAAAGTGTTAAAAAGAAAATTGGTATTGCTAATGCTTTGTTCTAAGTTGTGCAGAACCATGTTCTTAATGATTCAGTAATTAATATTGGTTTTGGAAGAACAAGCTAAGAGCAAGAAGGAAAGCATAGAAGCCTTGTTGCAAGTCTGAAGCAAAACTGGGTCAGAAGCAGCTTCTGAAGGTAGAGTCTGAAGACTGCGTCTGAAGGGTGCTTCTGAAGGCAGAGTCTGAAGGTCAACAGAAGTCAACGTCTGAAGGTTGAGTCTGAAGGTCAACAGAAGTCAACGTCTGAAGGCTGAGTCTGAGGGTCAACGAAAGTCAACGTCTGAAGAAGTGCGTCTGATGAACAGTGCTTCTGAAGTGTGCTTCTGAAGTCCTGCTTCTGAAGTACTGTGTTCCTGAAGAAGCTTCTGAAGTCTGACGTGGATGGAAAAGCAACTATCTCTGTCTGCATTTAATGCCTGCAAATGTCAGAGCAACTCCAATGGAACAGTTGTCTCCTTGGCCAAAACATTCCCCAGCTTTTAAGGAAAGAATTCAAAAATACGGGCTTTGTTTTTCTACTCAGTTTCAGCACACACTTTCAGCTAACCTAGCCTCCAATTGCAACGGCTCTTTGCTGATTTTCTGGCAATTCTCAACAGCTATCTTTTGCTCTATAAAAGGGTGAAGATTTGAAGAGAAAAATTGCTAAGACTCTTGAAACAAAAGACTGAATATTGTGCTCTGCTTTTCTGACAAATACGTGTCTGTTTACAAAACTCTTAGAAATTCTTACAAAGTTTACATCTTAGAATTTCTTAAGTATTGAGTCTTATACCTGAGTTGTATTAAGTGAACACCTCTGATATTTGATCAAGTGTTCAACTCAAACTTAATTTATGTGTAATTCAGTTTGATACTCAAAGTCTCAATCTGCGTACTAAGCATCCTGAAGTCTCATTACTTAGTGTTCTGAGCAATTAGAAGTCTCATTACTTTGTGTTCTGAGCAGAGAAGTCTCATTACTTTGTGTTCTGAGCATTGAAAGTCTCTTGACTTAGTGTCTTGAGCATTAGAAGTCTCTTACTAGGTGTTTGAGCATTGAAGTCTCATTACTTTGTGTTCTGAGCAATTGTAATCAGTTTGATTATAGTTAAATCTCCTGTAAGTGACAGGGGGACTAGACTACTTCCAACTTGTGGAAGGAACTAGTATAAAAACATCTGTGTCATTCTTTCCCTTTCTCTTTTACTTTTAATCCGCTGCAAACAATCTCTGAAAAAGTTTCAGAACTTGATTCTGAACTTAAACTTAAGTTTTTGAGAAAAGGAAAAACTACCCACACAATTCAACCCCCCCTCTTGTGTGTTTTTCTCACCTTCAGTTGGTATCAGAGCTCCGGTTCTGATATTTAATCACTTAACAGTGAGTCAGTGAAATCCTGAGAAAAATATGTCAAGTAGTTCCCCTCCACCCTCTCCTAGACCACAAAGAGGTACTGGTACTTCTACATCATATTCATATGACTATGGTACTGAGGAAAGAAAATCCAGGTCACACAATAAACCCCCAATGTTTACTGGTGACCCAGAAAAGTTCTCATGGTGGAAGAGTAAGATGTACAGCCACATCATTGGTATTGATGATTCATTTTAGGATATTATAGAAGATGGAATCACTATTCCAGTTGATGAAGAAGGTGTAGCTGTCAACAGAAGAGGGCTGAGTGATGCTGAAAGGAAGATATACAGAAAGCATCATAATGTGAGAGGAATCATTGTGGATTCTCTACCTCACACTGAGTACTAGAAGCTGAGTGATAAATCTACAGCCAAAGCCATCTTCACATCCCTCTGCTCTAACTATGAAGGTAACAAAAAGGTTAGAGAAGCAAAGGCTAATATTCTTGTTCAGCAATATGAACTGTTCAGAATGAAAGAGGATGAAAATATTGAGACAATGTTCTCAAGATTTCAGATTCTGGTTTCTGGACTTCAGATTCTGAAGAAGAGTTATAGCACTGCTGATCATGTGAACAAAATTCTAAGAAGTCTGCCATCTAAATGGAGACCCAAAGTAACTGCTATTGAGGAAGCTAAGGATCTAAATACTCTAAGTATTGAAGATCTTATAAGCTCCCTCAAAGTGGATGAACTGGGACTTAATGAAGATGATTCTGTTAGAGAGCCTAAATCAATAGCACTGAAATCCAAAAGAAAGACTGTAAAAGCTCTGAAAGCTATTGAATCTGATGAAGAGTTTCCTGAGGGAAATTCTGAAGAAGATTCAGAAGCTGAAGAACTTGCAATGCTTTCCAAAAGAATTCAGTACTTAATGAATAGAAAGAAGAAATTCTCTAACAGAAGCAGCAACTTTAAAGGATCTGGTTCTAAGAGGGAAAATCAGAAGGACTGCTACAATTGCAAGAAGCCTGGTCACTTTATTGTTGAATGTCCTGAACTTCAGAAGGACAAGTCAAAAGAAAAATCAAAGAAGACCAGCTCTAAGTCTAGCAACTTCAGAAACAAGCTCAAGAAGAGTCTTATGGCAACATGGGATGATCTTGACAATGATTCTGAGTCTGATGATGAAGAGGAAGCATATCTGGCTTTAATGGCAACAACTTTCTCTGATGCTGAATCATGTTCAGACTCTGATGATGAAGATGAGGTATATTCTGAACTCACTAGATCTGAATTAATTGAAACAGTTAAAGATCTTATGAGCCATCTCAAAAGCAAGTTAGGTGAGCTAAAATCTTTGAAAAATAAACATAACTTGCTGAATGAGGAAAATCTCAAACTTCAGAATCAAATCATTGAGATTGATGAAGAAGTTAGAGAACTCAGAGATGAGGCTCATAAGAAACCTGAAGAGATTCCAAATGAACATGAAATTGTTCTTTAGGACTTTATTTTAACTGGAATCAATAGAAGTAAGATTGCTTCTATGATTTACAATATTTACAGAAACAAAGGTGAAGGTATTGGTTTTAAAAAAGATTCATTCAATCTCTCAGATGAATCAAAAATATCATCTTGTTCTGAAAATATCTTGAAAGGCACTGAGGTGTGCTTTGTGCTTGCTTCTGACAGTTCTGAGAAACTGAATTTAGCAGAAACTGAGACTGAGTCTGAAGTTCTGAACTGCTCAGACTCTAAAGCATCTAAACCTAAGGGAAAGATGAAGGCAGATGTTAAAACCTTGCCAAAATCTAAACCAAAAGGTCCTAAGCCTAAGAGTATGAGAAAATCAGAATCTAAACTTGAAAATGTTCAGAGTCTGAAGAGTTCAGAACCTGAAACTAGTAAGTCTCAGAGTCTGAAGAATTCAAACTCAAATTTTATTAAGACTGGGTTCTTGAAAACTTCAAAAACTACTAAACCAGTCTATACAAAACATTTTCAATCTCAGAATGTTAGGCAAAGCAAGCAAAAGAAAGCCAAACTGTCATCTGTTTCTGAATGTTTTAAGAAAGGTCAAACTGAAGTTTGCCTTGTGTCAGGAGTTAACAAAACTAGAGTTCTGAAGAAATCAGAACCAAAGTATTCAATGGTTCAGACTCTAAACAACTCAGAACCAAAGACTTTCAAGTCTCAGGTTCTGAAGAAATCTTAGTCAAAACCACTGAGAACTCAGGTTCTGAAGAACTCAGTTTCTAAAACTAAGACTTATTCAAGATTTAAGGATTCAAATCCAAAGTATCTGAACAAGTCTGAGTACTATAACTCCAGACATAAGGTGCAACAAAAACCTTTCAGGACTAACCATAAAGGACCCATGAAAATATGGGTACCTAAGTCTGAGATCATTTTTGTTGCAGATATGCTTGTCATCCAAAGAAAAGGAAAGGTCTTGGTACCTGGACAGTGGATGCTCGCATCATATGACAGGAGACAAGTCTATGTTCCAAACCCTGACTCTGAAAGAGGGAGGAACTGTGGGGTTTGGAGGAAGTCAGAAAGGAAGGATCATTGGTACTGGTAAGATAGGTAATTCTTCCCTGTACATTGATGATATTTGGCTGGTAGATGGACTTAGACATAATTTACTTAACATAAGTCAATTATGTGACAGTAATTATGAAGTCCTGTTTAATAAGAACACTTGCACTGTAATCAACAACAAAGATAAATATGTTGTGTTCAAAGGAAATAGGAAAAACAATGTTTACAAAATCAATTTTTCAGAACTGGTTGAGCAGAAGGTAGTTTGCCTTCTGTCTGTGAGTGATGAGAAATGGGTATGGCACAAAAAGTTGGGACATGCTAACTGGAGACTCATCTCTAAGCTTAGCAAGTTGCAACTGGTCAGAGGCCTGCCAAACATTGACTATCACTCAGATGCTCTTTGTGGAGCTTGCCAAATTGGAAAATTTTCTAAGACATCTTTTAAATCCAAAAACATTGTTTCCACCTCAAGACCTTTAGAACTGCTTCACATTGATTTGTTTGGTCCTGTTGGAACAGCTTCAATCAATGGGAAGAAGTATGGGCTTGTAATTGTTGATGATTATAGTAGGTGGACTTGGGTTAAATTCCTTAGAACTAAAAATGAAACATATGATGTGTTTAATAAATTCTGCAAACAAGTACAAAATGAAACTGACTTGAAAATTTTAAAAGTCAGAAGTGATCTTGGTGGGGAATTTGAAAATGAACCTTTTGAAAATTTTTGTGAAGATCATGGTGAAATTTCTGGCTTTAGCAACTGGTAAGGAGTTTAACTGCTTCTGATTAACAGGTTCTGAACCACAGGTTCTGAACTTGAAAACTTTAGCACAATTTAAATCACAGTTATGCAGGAAATTAAAAGTGCAGAAATAAACAGAACACACAGGTTTGTTAACCCAGTTCGGAGTAAACACCTCCTACTCTGGGGGATACCAATCCAGGAAGGAAATCCACTATTGGAATTAATCCTTAAGACTCAGACACTGACCCACCAGTTCCTATCCCAAGCAACTAACTTCCACCTAGTCAGACTTCTACCCACGCATGAGTATTAGAGTCCACTAACTTCCTATCCAAGCAACAGCCCAGTCACTTGAACTAACCTTGAACCTAAACCAGTTCTGAAACAAAACCCCTGTTTTTGAAGAACACTCTTCAATACAAAAACTTCATTCTTGCTTAAAAGCTTTGAATGAATTACAACTCAATAAAACCTAAACCAACTCAAAACATCTGAGTGGTGCACAAATAAAACTCTAAGTTTAACACACAGACTCTATTTCTGAATTAACTCTGTTTTTTTCGTATCTTGAATAGCAGCAAAGCTCTCCTTATATAGCCTTCAGTCCAGCAGCATAAAATCCAATCCCATCTTCTGAATATGATTTGTTACTGATTTATGAATGGCTAAAATAAAACTGGAATACATCTTTGAAAGATTACATCAGTAAAATACGTGTTTCATAAAAACAAACCAAATCTTCATGAAATCTTCTCCAAATCAATCTTCATTCTAGAAGCAATATGCTAGGATATTTTCTTGTTAAATCTCGCCAAGATTCGCGCAGAAACAACTTGAAAAAGATCAGCTTCTGATGAAGTCAACCAAAGTCAACGCTGGCATCAGACTCTGAAATCAGCTTCTGAAGTGCTACAGTGCATTCAGCTTCTGATGGGCAAATCAGCTTCTGAACAGCTTCAAATGGAATTTCTTGCAACTGAAGATTTGTTCTAAATATGGAGATGCTTCTATTCAACACATTGGATTAGCCAAAACATGCAGCCAACACCAAAATACTCAACAATCTCCCCCTTTGGCAAATTTTTGGCTAAAACCAATGTTCACACACCCAAGTTCTTCAATCTCCCATAACACTAGCTCATCAATGAAGAACTTCACAATAATATAACATATCAAAGAGATAGGCAGCGGACAAAACACTCTCTGAGCTATGTTAAACAACAGCTTCAGCTTCTGAACTCCTGAAGCACACACAATGCAGCTTCTGATACACTTGAAGCACACATAGCACAGTTACTGATCAACTCCTGATCATCACAAACACTCAGGATTTTAATAACCATTTACTCCCCCTGAGACACACACTGATCAGCAATCACCAATCACACAAACTTCTCCCCTTTTTTAGCCACAAAATTATGACAAAGCACCAGCAAAAACAGCAGGAGAAGAAACACAAGTAACACACATGACAGCATCAGCACATCCCAGAACACCATACTAGATATAAACACAGCAGAGTACAACATACTTGCAAAGATCAGAATCACACAACAGTCACAGACAAACCAGTCTTCAGACTCAGCACCAGAACATGCTTAGTCTTCATCAGACACACACAACAAATGCTTGTTTAATTAACATGTGCCTCAGGCATATTTAAAACCTTCTTCCCAGCTATCTTCTCCTCAAAATCAGCCACTCTTTGCTGAACACAAGTCCTAACTTCTTCAGACTTACAGGCAAATAGAACCTTCTGATCAGGAACAGCAACTTTGCTCCAGACTTTGGATGGTCCAGCACCAGAATTCTTCTGTGCTACAGGAATTGGCTTGCTGTCATCAGCAACAACCTTTCCTTTTCCTTTGTTCAGACTCTGAGAATCACCTTCACTCTTTGGTTTCCAGACTTTCTTGATTTTCCTTTTGTTCATAGCTGGTTCAACTTTTCTGTGTTGCAGATGTTTGGGATATCCATGCAACTTGTAACAAAAAGGTTTAATATGACCCTTTTTACCACAATGATGACAAACCCAAGTTTGATTCCTCTTTTTGTTTCTGAAACATTTCTGGGGTTGCACCTGAGCATGCTTCTGAGGCAACATCTGAACTTCCTTCTGAGTCTCATATGAGTTTGCTTCAGACCTTGCAGCTGTGCTTGTATCAGAGGTCTCCTCTTTGATGTTCCAACCATAGAATCATGAGTCTGAGTAGCAGGAACAAACTGATTAACTGGATTCATCTGTTTGGTATTCTGAGTCTGATCAACAAAACCTAACCCAGTTTTTCCTTGCTTCTGAACATCCAGAATCTCTTCCAACTTATCAGTAGCAGAGTTCATCATCCTAACTTGCTTCTTCATCTGATCAAGTTGGGAATTCAATTGAGTTACTTCTTCATTAAGACAAGAAATCTGTCCTAAATGAGCATTCTTCTCAGACTGCAGCTGACATACAGTTTCCTTCTCAGTCTCTAATAACTTGCACAGTTCTTGATTTCTGAGATATAATTCTTCATAAGAAACAGTTGGTTCCTCAAAAATCAATTCTTCATCACAAGCTTTAGATTCTGACCAAGTTTCTGAACCCAAAACTTGATCATCAGACCACAATTTTCCAGTAAAAGCAGCAACAAGCTTAGCAGACTTATTCTCTTTTTGTCTCTTGAGGTATGAGGGACATTCTGCTTTAATGTGACCATATCCTTCACATTCATGGCACTGAACACCTTTGGATTGATTGCTTTTCTTATCAGATATTGTCTTCTTCTTCATTATGCCAGAAAATATCTTCCCTGGAGCTCACCCAAATACAGGCAGGGTGCCTGCTCTGATGCCAATTGAAATTTCTGGCTTTAGCAACTGGTAAGGAGTTTAACTGGTTCTGATTAACAGGTTCTGAACCACAGGTTCTGAACTTGAAAACTTTAGCACAATTTAAATCACAGTTATGCAGGAAATTAAAAGTGCAGAAATAAACAGAACACACAGGTTTGTTAACCCAGTTTGGAGTAAACACCTCCTACTCTGGGGGATACCAATCCAGGAAGGAAATCCACTATTGGAATTAATCCTTAAGACTCAGACACTGACCCACCAGTTCCTATCCCAAGCAACTAACTTCCACCTAGTCAGACTTCTACCCACGCATGAGTATTAGAGTCCACTAACTTCCTATCCAAGCAACAGCCCAGTCACTTGAACTAACCTTGAACCTAAACCAGTTCTGAAACAAAACCCCTGTTTTTGAAGAACACTCTTCAATACAAAAACTTCATTCTTGCTTAAAAGCTTTGAATGAATTACAACTCAATAAAACCTAAACCAACTCAAAACATCTGAGTGGTGCACAAATAAAACTCTAAGTTTAACACACAGACTCTATTTCTGAATTAACTCTGTTTTTTTTCGTATCTTGAATAGCAGCAAAGCTCTCCTTATATAGCCTTCAGTCCAGCAGCATAAAATCCAATCCAATCTTCTGAATATGATTTGTTACTGATTTATGAATGGCTAAAATAAAACTGGAATACATCTTTGAAAGATTACATCAGTAAAATACGTGTTTCATAAAAACAAACCAAATCTTCATGAAATCTTCTCCAAATCAATCTTCATTCTAGAAGCAATATGCTAGGATATTTCCTTGTTAAATCTCGCCAAGATTCGCGCAGAAACAACTTGAAAAAGATCAGCTTCTGATGAAGTCAACCAAAGTCAACGCTGGCATCAGACTCTGAAATCAGCTTCTGAAGTGCTACAGTGCATTCAGCTTCTGATGGGCAAATCAGCTTCTGAACAGCTTCAAATGGAATTTCTTGCAACTGAAGTATTGTTCTAAATATGGAGATGCTTCTATTCAACACATTGGATTAGCCAAAACATGCAGCCAATACCAAAATACTCAACACATGGAATTCTCCATGAGTTCTCATCTCCTAGAACTCCACAACAAAATGGAGTTGTAGAGAGAAAGAACAGATCTTTGCAAGAAATGGCCAGAACCATGATCCATGAATCCAAAATTGCAAAGTACTTTTGGGCAGAAGCTGTTAACACAGCATGTTATATTTAGAACAGGATTTATATCAGACCTATTCTGAATAAAACAGCATATGAACTTTTTAAAGGAATAAAACCAAGCATTTCTTATTTTCATAAGTTTGGTTGTACTTGCTACATACTGAACAATAAGATCTACCTAAAGAAATTTGATGCTAAGGCTCAAAAGGGTACCTTTTTAGGATACTCAGAGAGATCCAAAGCATACAGGGTGTATAATTCTGAAACACATGTTGTTGAAGAAGCTATACACATCATATTTGATGATAAGAAGCCTGGTAATGAAATACCAGAGCTGGTTGAGAGTTTTGCAGATTTCAGACTCTCAGAAGAACCTTCAGAACCTGAACATAGTTCAGAGTCTGAAGGAAATTCAGAAGCTGAAAATACTGAAGAAGCTGAGAAACTCTCTAATGCTGACACTACTCCTGAAGCAAATCAAGATCAGCATGGTTCTGAACAAGCCCCTGATGGTTCTTCAGAAGCTAATCCACCCAGAACTTCATTTAAATACAAGTCTTCACAACCTGAGGAGCTGATTATTGGGAACAAGAACAGTCCAAGGAAAACAAGATCAGCATTCAGCCAGAATGATTCTATGATTGGAATTCTATCAATGATTGAACCCACAACAGCTGATGAAGCACTTGCAGATGATGGATGGATTGTAGCTATGCAGGAAGAACTGAACCAGTTTCAAAGGAATGATGTCTGGGATCTAGTTGCAAAACCTGATCATAAGAACATTATTTGAACAAAATGGGTGTTCAGAAACAAGCTTAATGAACAAGGAGAAGTGATCAGAAACAAAGCAAGACTGGTTGGTCAAGGCTACAGTCAGCAGGAAGGAATAGACTACACTGAGACATTTGCTCCAGTTGCAAGACTGGAAGCAATCAGGTTACTTCTCTCCTATGTTGTTAATCATGATATCATCTTGTACCAAATGGATGTTAAGAGTGCTTTCTTAAATGGTGTTATTTCTGAAGAAGTTTATGTTAAACAGCCTCCTGGTTTTGAAGATGTTAAAAATCCAGATTTTGTTTTTAAACTTAAGAAATCCTTGTATGGTCTGAAATAAGCTCCTAGAGCTTGGTATGAAAGACTAAGCAATTTCTTACTTAAAAATGATTTTGTAAGAGGTCAAGTTGACAATACACTCTTTAGAAAAACTCTTAAGAAAGACATCTTAATTGTGCAAATATATGTTGATGATATCATATTTGGTTCTACTAATGCCTCTCTTTGCAAAGAATTTTCCAAGTTAATGCAGGATGAATTTGAAATGAGCATTTTGGGAGAGTTGAAATTCTTTCTTGGAATTCAAATCAACCAATGCAAAGATGGAGTGTATGTTCATCAGTCCAAATACACAAAGGAGCTTCTGAAGAAGTTCCAGCTTGATGATTGCAAACTGATGACAACACCTATGCATCCAACCTGCACTTTAAGCAAAGAGGACAATGACTCAAAAGTAGATCAGAAGCTCTACAGAGGTATGATAGGTTCTCTGTTATACTTAACTGCTTCTAGGCCAGATATTTTGTTCAGTGTCTGTCTGTGTGCTAGATTCCAGTCAGATCCTAGAGAATCTCGTATGACTGCTGTCAAGAGAATCTTCAGGTATCTGAAGGGAACAACTAATCTGGGACTTCTGTATAAGAAATCCTTGGATTATAAGCTAGTTGGATTCTGTGATGCTGATTATGCTGGGGACAGGATTGAAAGAAAATCCACCAGTGGAAACTGTCAGTTTCTTGGTGAGAATCTGATATCCTGGGCCAGCAAAAGACAAGCAACTATTGCTTTGTCAACAACAGAAGCAGAATACATCTCAGCTGCAAGTTGTAGCACACAACTGCTCTGGATGAAACATCAGTTGGAGGATTATCAGATTCATGCAGATAGCATTCCTATTTATTGTGATAATACTGCTGCAATATGTCTGTCTAAAAAACCAATTCTGCATTCTAGAGCCAAGCATATAGAAATTAAACATCATTTTATAAGAGATTATGTTCAGAAGGGTGTTCTGGATATTCAGTTCATTGATACTGATCATCAATGGGCTGACATATTCACAAAACCCCTCACAGAAGAAAGATTCAATTTTATTAAAAAGAATTTGAACATGCATTTCATCTCTTGAAAATATGCTTGAATCTGAATGAAAACTGAGATCCTGAGTTTATCAGAAGCTAAGACCAGTCACTCATTTTGAGAGTCTGAAGAAAGTTAAGCATCTGAAAAACTTCAGAGTCTGAGCTTCAGAATCTGGATTTCTGACCTCTGAATCTGTATAGTTATCTAATTTTTGGTCAGAATCTGATAAGTATAACCCTGGGAAATGATGATTTAAAGCTTTGAAAGTTATACTTTGTCCCTCCAAAAAGTCATCAATATGAAAATGTGTTTTTCTGTTTTCAATTCTGAAATGTTTAACAAACACAGACACATTTTTTTTAAATGCTCAAATTAGTTTCAGACATGTTCAGTCTTTCAGAACTTATTTAAAAATTGGTATCAGTTTTATCTGAAAGAATTCAGCAGCACTGAACCTAATGCTATACTTTTTCAGTTTTCTGAAATGAGTTCAGTAGTGTTAAAACCCTCAGTTGGTATATGATCTGAACAATTTTGTCTAAAATAGTTCAGTGATACTGAACAGATTACACTGAACAACTGTGTCTGAACAAGAATGCTCTGATCAGAATGCTCTGAACAATCCTTTTATGCTTCTGAACATCATTCTATTTTTAAAATGCAATGTCATATACTCATGTATGATCAAGTCTGCTCTGATGTTCATCTTTGCTGCTTGATTACCTATATGATTGGATAATTATCTCACATGTTTTCAAACTCTCTTAAAATTCTGGAAATTTTTCTTTTCTGAAATTTTCTTTTTGTTGATGACAAAAGGAGGAGTAAAAGTAAACAAGTATTAAGGCTCCTGAGCTCAGAATATATAAGTTAATTTTTTCAGTTAATTAACTTATGAGAGGGAGTAAAAGGTATTAAGGCCTGAGCTCAGAACATAAGTTAATTTCTGTCAGTTAACTTATGAGAACTGCTTTTAGTCTCTGATAAAGGGGGAGAAAAAGTTCTGAATTAATTTTTTTGTGAGATGATAAATTACTCTTTAATGAGTTGAAATGAATTTAAATAACTTGGATAAGACTCAGGGAGCTTACAAAACTCATCCTGTGGATTATCAGACTTAGGGGGAGAGCTTACAAACCTCATAACCTGAAGTCAGCTTGTTATTTATAATTCTGAGTGAAAATTTCACCTTATTGTTTTAAGTTAAATTTAATTTACATGGATAAGAATCAAGGGGAGCTTGCAAACCTAACCTTGAGGATTATCAGACCTAGGGGGAGCTTGCAAACCTCTCCTGAAGTCAACTTGTTAATTAAACTTAACAACAATTATGAATCTCATCTTTTTGATCTGAACTGAATTTAATTAACCTGGTTCAGACTCAGGGGGAGCTTGCAAACCTCACACCCTGCAGTCAACTTGTTAATTAAATTAACAACAATTTTCTATTAATACTTATGTTTGTCATCATCAAAAAGGGGGAGATTGTTGGAACAAAATGTATGAACAACTCTCTTTTGGATAGGGGGAGATTGTTGAAACAAAATGTATGAACAATTCTCTTTGAGGTTTTGATGATAACAAAGTGTTAAAAAGAAAATTGTTATTGCTAATGCTTTGTTCTAAGTTGTGTAGAACCATGTTCTTAATGATTCAGTAATTAATATTGGTTTTGGAAGAACAAGCTAAGAGCAAGAAGGAAAGCATATAAGCCTTGTTGCAAGTCTGAAGCAAAACTGGGTCAGAAGCAGCTTCTGAAGGTAGAGTCTGAAGACTGCGTCTGAAGGGTGCTTCTGAAGGCAGAGTCTGAAGACTGCGTCTGAAGGGTGCTTCTGAAGGTTGAGTCTGAAGGTCAACAGAAGTCAACGTCTGAAGGTTGAGTCTGAAGGTCAACAGAAGTCAACGTCTGAAGGCTGAGTCTGAGGGTCAACGAAAGTCAACATCTGAAGAAGTGCGTCTGATGAACAGTGCTTCTGAAGTCATGCTTCTGAAGAGAGCTTCTGAAGTACTGTGTTCCTGAAGAAGCTTCTGAAGTCTGACGTGGATGGAAAAGCAACTGTCTCTGTCTGCATTTAATGCCTGCAAATGTCAGAACAACTCCAATGGAACAGCTGTCTCCTTGGCCAAAACATTCCCCAGCTTTTAAGGAAAGAATTCAAAAATACGGGCTCTGTTTTTCTACTCAGTTTCAGCACACAATTTCAGCTAACCTAGCCTCCAATTGCAACGGCTCTTTGCTGATTTTCTGGCAATTCTCAACAGCTATCTTTTGCTCTATAAAAGGGTGAAGATTTGAAGAAAAAAATTGCTAAGACTCTTGAAACAAAAGACTGAATATTGTGCTCTGCTTTTCTGTCAAATACGTGTCTGTTTACAAAACTCCTAGAAATTCTTACAAAGTTTACATCTTAGAATTTCTTAAGTGTTGAGTCTTATACCTGAGTTGTATTAAGTGAACACCTCTGATATTTGATCAAGTGTTCAAGTCAAACTTAATTTATGTGTAATTCAGTTTGATACTCAAAGTCTCAGTCTGCGTACTGAGCATCCTGAAGTCTCATTACTTAGTGTTCTGAGCAATTAGAAGTCTCATTACTTTGTGTTCTGAGCAGAGAAGCCTCGTTACTTTGTGTTCTGAGCATTGGAAGTCTCTTGACTTAGTGTCTTGAGCATTAGAAGTCTCTTACTAGGTGTTTGAGCATTGAAGTCTCATTACTTTGTGTTCTGAGCAATTGTAATCAGTTTGATTATAGTTAAATCTCATGTAAGTGACAGGGGGACTAGACTACTTCCAACTTGTGGAAGGAACTAGTATAAAAACATCTGTGTCATTTTTTCCCTTTCTCTTTTACTTTTAATCCGCTGCAAACAATCTCTGAAAAAGTTTCAGAACTTGATTCTGAACTTAAACTTAAGTTTTTGAGAAAAGGAAAAACTACCCACACAATTCAACCCTCCTTCTTGTGTGTTTTTCTGACCTTCAAACTCAAGTTCTAGAGATCTAAATGGATTCAGACCAAAGGGAATGAAAGCTGACATCTATATTCTGCAAATCGTGGCACGATGGGACAACTTGAAAAAGGAGTTTTGCCACTAGAAATATCGTGGCACGATGGCCGTCCATCGTGGCACGATGGGACAGTTCCAGAACCCAGAAAAACAACGTTTTGCTCTCGAAATTGCCCCTAACTTGGCTAAAAATCCCTGTTTCCGACCCCTTATGATCATAAATTGCTAGGGAACATTACCTAGGGTTACCCTATCACCCAAACACTAATTTTTCACACCATCCATTAATTACAACAACCCTTCACATGTTAAATTCTATGCCCAAAACCTATCCATTTGTTTTCACCATTCTAATTTTCCTACATCATCATCAATTCTTATTACGTCTGTAATTCGTCATTCCTTCATCATAATTTCCATCATAACAACAATTTTAAAATTAGACAACCCCTCATCATTAAGATTAAAACACCCTAGAAAGAAAGGACTCTCCCCCTTACCTCGAATCTTCAGAAATCTCCGGTTTGGCTTGACTTCGTTGTAGCTAGGTTTTCCTTTCTCTGACTGCTGCTCTTCTCTCTGTTTCTACATTCAGCAAAACTGTCTATTCTGGTTTTTTTCTATTTTTTCTATTTATACTAGGGAATTGGGCTATTCATCATACTATTATTTTTCTTTCCTCACTCATCATAATTTTACTTTCTCTTCCCCCACTTATTTGATTACTTCTAGCTCACACCCCCACCTCTATCATCTCATTATCTCATTCTCCATCCTATTATTTTCAACCAATACTAATCTTAATACTATCTGTAAATAATACCGATAATTAATATTAAAATAGGGGTGTTACACCTAGCACAGAGGCTATTATGGTAGGAGCAATATAGGTCACTACAAGTGGGTGGAAGGCGCCTATAGTCCAATACCTTGAGGGAGGATTCGTGCCGACAAATGAGGAAAAGGAGCAAAAAATAAGGAGGTCATGTGCGAAGTACACCTTGCTGTCAAGAAAGCTGTATAAGATGGGTTGTGCCACGCCAATGTTAAGGTGGTTGGCTGAGCACGAAAAGGGGCTCGTCATGCTTGAAAAGAACGCAATGTGAGGTTTTATGTCCCAAATAATTGTGAAACTTACAAAAACCTCTCTTTTTACTTTGCTCTAATGGAGGAGTTTTTAAACTCGTAGGTACTATAACTTGTCCATCAGCAACTAAGAGGTCAAATATTTCGTCACATTTCGTTATATCAGATGTATAAGTTTTGAGAATATATTTGTCACTTTTTGGTTATGTAGGATTTTTCCCATCAGATGGCCTCAACAATTTACAGGTGTAAGGAGGCCCAGGTTTCAATTATGCAACATTAACCTCATTATCTTTGACATCCCCATAAGCTATGTCGAACTCTTGGTCACTGTCGTTCGTTTCGACATATGCGACCTTTTCTTTTTTATGATACTTATGAGTTATGGCTTTCTCAGCCTTCAGTCTTTCGACCTGTCGAACTCTATCAGCTAACTGGGCCATATCTCTTAAATATTGAGTATCTAACTTTTTCCTAATGGAATAGTCAAGACCACCAACAGCCATTTTGACTAATTCATGTTCAGGTACTTGGGTGAAACATCTAGCCTTCAATAGTCTAAATCTATTGAGATAATCATCAATAGATTCTGGCAGTTTACGCCTAACATTAGCCAATTCTTTCAAACTTATTTTAGATTGGCCCATGTAAAATTGTTCATGGAACACTCTTTCTAATTGATTCCAATTATGGATTGAATGTGGGGAAAGAGTAGTAAACCATGTAAAGACATTCTTTGTCAAAGAATTGGGGAAGTATTTCATTCTTAAATTTTCATTATTTGCAATATCCCCTGCCTCAGTCAGATAACGAGCAATATGTTCGACTGTGGACTCACTGGTATCACCAGCAAATTTTGTGAATTTAGGGATTTTCCATCCCCTAGGAAGTTCAGTATGAAGAACATATTCTGACAGGGCTGAAACAAAATTAGGCCTATGCATGCCTATGTTAAGGCCATTTTGAACCTATGTTATTATGTCCTGCCAAATTATTTTGTTGGATAGTTCTGACTACGGCATCAACATCCTAATTTCTATTTACTAAAATTACTGGAGGATTTTCAATATCCTCTATTTGGGCCTCTGGTTCGACTGGTCAAACTCGGGGAACAGGTTGTTGCCCTTGATTTCCCTCATTCATTGGCCTTTCACCAATTTGTAATGGCCTGGGAGTTTGGATTTGGGGAATTTGATGATATCTTGTTTGGACAGGGGCGAAGAAATCTTCTATTCTCCCCATTTGTGTGGCCAACATCTGGTAAATTTGGTTTGTGTTTTGAATCATAGGATTGAACACTTTTCCAATTTGTTGTGTTAACATATTTATCATCTCATGATAACTCTCATCCATCAGTTGTCTTAAAGAAAGTAAGGAGTTATTTGTCAAAGATGGGAGAGTATTTCGACCAGGAATGCTAGAACTAGAAGGCAAATGTGAATTATAAGGCGTCAACACAGTTGCATTGTCTGCATATGTGGATGCACTTGTGTGCAAGTCAACCATCATTGTTGTTGGCATGCCATAGGGAAAATCCCTTGTGACCATAGGCATCGTGAATTGTTGCATAGAAAGAAATCTATTATCCTACGAAGTTCTCACTTGATAATTTGGATCTCTAGGGGTCAAAGGGAAAGTTATTGGTGGTGGCACTGAAGCCACATAATCAGATTGTGTCAATGCAACAGTGGATGACACAGATATAGGGGCAACTTCCCCCATAACCGTCGAAACCGGTACAGGAGCAGTTGCTCCCATAGTAGTTGACACATTAACATCCATTATAGGAATTGATGTCTGGGCAGATTGTGCTTGTGAAGATTGTGCATTCATCTGGGAAGATGATGCAGAAGTACTGGGATGAACCATTTCTTTAAGGGCTTTACCACTTCTTAAATGCATGCACAAATAAGATTTTCTAGAAAAACCTATCAGAATGATTTGAAATTTTCCAGAAACGTTTTTTCACAAGAACAACTAGGAAAAAAAATATAAATTTACGAAAATTTCTTCCAAAATGCACAAACAGGGTCCCACTGGGCGTGCCAATTATTTGTTTACCTCTGGTTTTGGTAAACGACGAGTCTAGTTTTGTTTATTACAAGCAGGATCAAACTAGAAATCCTAGAACATGGTTGTGCATTATTATTTCCAGAAAAGCATGAATGTTCATCATCTTTAATGAGTTTGCTTACACAAAGTTGAAGAAAATTGTCTTTTGCATGAAGATAACTGTCTAGTTTTGACAGAAACCAACAATTGATTGTTTAAAAATTGTTAAAATGAACGGAAAGAAAGGCTTAAAGTTTTAAAGAAAACAAAACTTAAGAAATGTAAATTGCATTGCATTGAATGTAAAAGGTGGTTCACAAGATCATATTACATACATTCTGTTTAATCTTTTCTCTGGAAACTGGTACTTCGAGTATATAGAATTTCTGACAATGATTTGTAACCCGTTTTTTCTATGAAAAACTACTATATATACATAGAAAAAATAACTGCAAACCTAATGGCTAGAAACTATATTATTTCGACAGCTTCAGTATGATTTCCATGTGTTTGAACCTTCAAACTTGCTCCTTCAAAGAGAAATTGGTTGAAGTCTTCTTCCCTTCTGTCGAACTAACTGAAACCAAAGAGAAATCTTTTCCTCTTTGTCGAAATCCTTTAAGTCGAACTCCATAGGCTTTCTTTTGGACTGGGCAAATCTTGCACCCTTGGACTTGGAGAACTTGCAATCTTGAATCTTCTTCCAGTCGAAATATGCATCCATTTCCTGCACTTAGAAAATTTTATGGCTTCTACAACCATATAGTTAGTCGAAATAAGGGACAAGAGGCGATGCGGATGGAAGTCCCACCGTCGCACCACCACCACCATCCTCTACATCTTGAAACTGAAAGATTTGGATAACAAGGGAGGCGGTTAGCTTGGATTGTTTAGAGAGAAGTCAGAGATTGTATTTTTAGAGAGATAAAGTAGACTATTTTGACCTGACTTGTTCTCCTTCTGAATATATCATTAAGCAAATTTAACCATGATAATGTTATTTTGTTGGTGTCATTCAAAAAGATAAGAATTTATATTATATTTGTTATATTTTGTTGAAAGATATTATTTTTTTTTACAAAATATTTTATTTGTTATATTGTTGGATCATTGAAAAAGATAAGTATAGTTTGTTACAATATGAAAGTGCGAAATGTTTATTATCTATACCCATATTTTAATCAGAACCAAATTAATTTTAATAAAAATTTCATGAAATTTATTGTTCGAAATTTATATGCATTGGCGTGATAAGAAGAGCGGACAGACGGGCACGGAGTGCTCATCTAAACGCTAGTTATATATAAAGAAAATATGTCGTTTTGGGTTGGTTTTTTCTCATTTCAATTTTACTCTAAAGCAAATTTGACTATAAGAATGTTATTTTGTTGGTGTCATTCAAAAAGATAAGAATTTATATTATATTTTTTAAAATATATTATATTTGTTATATTGTTGGTTTCATTCAAAAAAATAATAAATCAGTATAGTTTGTTACTATATGAAAGTGTAAAATATATATTATCTATACCCAGAATTTTAATCAAAATTTCATAAAAACAATTGTTCGTAATTTATACATATCAACACAATAAAAAAAGCGGATAGACAGACACGGAGTATCCATCTAAATGCTAGTGACACAAATAAAAATATCCTTGGATCAAAAAAAAAAACTTGATCTTAAGTTTTCACCCGTTTATCCTTGATGTTTCTACATCGCAATTATTACTTAAGATTATACTCCCTCCGTCCCAAAATATAAGCAAAAATTGGTCAACAAAAGTTAATGTATTTGGTTCAAAATTTGTACCAAATACATCAACTTATGTTGACTCATTTTTGCTTATATTTTGGGACGGAGTAGTACTAGTTTAGTAGTTCACAAAATACTCAACTTCATACATTAACACTCTTTGAAAGAGTTAAGGAACCCACAATCAAAGAACATAATTCATTTCTTAAGGTAATGGCTTGAAGCAAAAAAAAAAAATCACAGTTGAAAACTATTAGTCGAATTTTCGACTAACTTTCAAGTTGGGCAAAACTCTCAGATCAAATAGACATCTTGTTCCAAGGCCTCTCCTTCCTTTTCTTCTCAACACTCAAACATTTTGGTACTGTACTTATTAACGAGCTTCTACCGTGTTCATTTTTCTTGCTGAAGTCGATTTCTTTTCTTCGTTTTCTTATTTTAACACTCACCAAAATTTTTTATGACTCCACGCGTCATGGTAGTCTTAATCTTAATTATTTAAAAAATTATTAATATTTGAGGAAAATAATATATGATGGAAAATAATATATATTTTTTATTCATACATCTATACATATATTTTAGGAAATGATTTTATGAGATAATTGTACGATGATGACAAATAACATTATAACAAAAAATAAATAAATTAGTAGGAGATATAGACACACATAATAGTTGTATGTAACATTCGTTTTCCTCAATCCATTCACTTGTGTCGTAGTGGTAGTTTCATTTGGATTTTTCATAATAGACAAAGAGAAACAAAATGAGGGCATGAATACGCGGTCACGCAATCGTATATTCTTAGCTACTGATCCAGCCCTAAAACACGTTTTATTGTATCACATTCTTGTATCACATCCAGCCCTAAAACATTGCTCATTCCTTCACCACAAAGGAATATCATTCTAGCACTTGCCACTTGGACACTCTCTCTAACCTATATATATATTTTGAACACTTTCAATTCCAAACAACTTCACTAAGTTAGTGCATTATATTTGAAAACCATGAAGAGAGGAAGAAACGAGGAGGATAGTGAGATAGATTCAACTAATAATTGGTTGATGCTAATATCCAAAGTTGATGAAAGCTACACCAACCAATCCAAAGAGGGTGTTTTGAAGAGTGGTGATTATAAGTGCAAGACATGTAACAAGGGGTTTCTTTCATTTCAAGCTCTTGGGGGACATAGGTCTAGCCATAATAAGGTTAAGCTAATGGGTAAAAACTTTTCTTTGGGCAAGTTACCAAACTCGACCATGAAAACCAAGATGCATATGTGTCCTATTTGTGGGCTTAAATTTGCTATTGGACAAGCGCTTGGAGGGCACATGAGAAAGCATAGAGTAGACCCAGTTCATGATCATGATAGGCTCATATCTAATGGTCCTAAAAGATTACGTTTGTCCTTAGATTTGAACCTGACACCCTACGAGAATGATCTTAAGTACCTCAACCATTTTTTCTTTGATGCATTAAGTACCTTTGCTTAATGACACGTGTTTTAAACAGAGCTTTTTGTAAATTTTATTTGTTTAATTTATTAGAGTATTTAAGCATGATTTTTTGTTGGAAATTATAAACTCGAATGGATATTTTTTATTTTTGGTCATTTAGTTTATTGACATATGCTAAAGTCCCAAGTATATTTTTTTTTTATTTTTGGTCATTTAGTTTATTGTCATATGCTAAAGTCACCATAGCGCTTTACATTGGACAAATTTAGATCCTCTAATTGAATTCTCCCTAACCTATTTTAATCTTCTCTATCTTACTATTGCTTATCTATTTTTTTAGGGAGCTTATCTATTTTTTAAATTTATAATTAGCATCTCTCTACTCTTCATTAAGAGAGAGATAAAAAGTTAAGAGAGATAAAAAAAGTTTTATTTAAATCAATATTAAGCTCCCTAAAAAAAGTTTTTTAGGTCCACCGCTAGTTGAAAAGCATTATAACGTTTGGAACATATACAAATTAGATCAAGCTACAATAATCATAAACAGAATAGAAACTTTTATTAATTGAATCTAACAAGTAAGTAGAGGTTCATCGTGGAGAGAGATTTAGTTACACATGGTAACTGACATCATTACAAAAGAAGATAACATTCCATAGACAACAAGAGGATGAGAAACTCTCTACCTTTAAGCTCTAGATGTCTGATCTTTGCCTTGTACCACCAACCTTCTGAATGAATAAAAAAGAGTGCAAAGATTTCTATTTATAGGCATATTAGCTTAGAGGTTAAGTTGTGATTTATTGGATTCCTCCTCCGATACAGCTGAAAAACAAGCAGTTAGCATAATCTGGCCATAGCAAAAATACAAGGCGCACAACACCATGCGCAGAGGCGCATTACACAGCCCCTAATGGGCGAATTTTGTAGTTATTTTGTCTTTTTTCGAGCGCTCTTCCGTCTTGAAATGCCTTGGAATTTGGGATGAATTTTCCCAAACTTGTGTTGTCTTTAAAAACCTTCTAAGAACCATTGATCTTCATTCTTCAAATCCCTTGATCCTTCATGTGGTGTCTTGCTTTGTCGAATTACATGATTTAGCAATAACAAAAAAAAGACTCAAAACACCTATAGAGTTGCATGATAAGGGAAGAAACTGGATTACAATGACTCGTATGAAAACAATACAAAATGTTCCTCAAACCATGGAAAACTCTTCTAAATGACCTCTTATTTGTCTTCAAATGCAAAGAAAATAACTAAACACATAGCCTAAAACATCATATGATGCTTTGTCATCAATAGAATTTAATCCTAAATAAGTCTAAAATCCCAAGTTCAAACTCCGCTGTTTGTAGTCTACCTACCAACAGAATTGTTCACTCATAGGGATAGGGCAAAAACGAGGTGGTATCATTGAAGGCTTGTAGATCAAGTCGACTTATGCAACATCTCATCATCCTCTCTTATGTCTTACAAGATATACCTTATGTGTAGCTGATTTCTTTTTGTGACGGGATTAATTGTAATTAGTTAAGGATGTAATGTAAATACTTGGTCTGCTTGGCTATAAACAAGATCATTTTATGTTATATCGGTGTCTTTTTTACTACTCTTAATACTTCTCTGACATGCAATTTGAGATTGATCGTTTGACTTAGGGCATGCTAGACATAGACATCCCTTGTAAGGTACGTGGGTATGTGCAGTTGTAGATGCTAGGTGTGAGACATCGGACTAGGTTTGGTATCACACAAACTGTTGGATATCAATGCTTCCTTTTTACTAACTGAGAGAGACATCAAAGGTAAGCGACTAGAGATGATCTCCCATTACATGCGAGCCATAGAGATCTACGAAGGGTGATAGGTGAAGGTATAATTAGAATATGAGGAGTTTATTGTCAGACAAGGCAAAACATTAGTTAATGAACTAACTAATGAAATTTAATCCCAACATATTCACCATACTCATATACTGTTGATAAACATAGTCAACCATCTAAATACTACCACATCTTTTACTAACTAAATATCCTAACGATTCATTAACTAAGTCTCCATGAATACGTTAAAATAAATACTTTGATACCGCATTGCTACATTCAGGTTCATCAATCACAAACCACATATGAGGTATTATTAGGGGTCCCCACTCATAGGAGAAAACTGCCATCCCTGTATAGGGTTGTATCTAAGTTCCTGATTAATCTAATACGCGAACAAATTTGAAACAAAATGTTAGAATTACCGTGTTAAATGATTATTTTTTTTAATATTTGGAGCAATTTTACCTAATTGTATTTTTATTTTTTTTGGTTTCCAATAGATTCTTTCAACTTGATGTAATATTATTCGAGACATATCGGATATTAAGAATGGGTACCTCTCATTTTCAGTGCATATTTTAACATTTTAAATTATATACGATTAAGTGGAAACTTTTATGGTATTGACATTTCTTATTATTTTGAACAATGTCAAAGTTTACAATAATCAATCTTATATTTATACTTGTATAATAATAAAATAAAAATAAATTATATAAATTACATATTTGATAATTTGGTTTTGAAGATTGTAGTTAAAGAATAACAATTTACAAATATCCAAATATGTACAATATTTGTTGTTATAATAAAAACAAATATTGACTAAATAAACCAAGAAAAGTAATATTTTTATTACATTTAAAACAATAAATTATTTTATTGAATACTTGATTAAAAGAAATCTCATTTTAAATGTCAAATTCGAACTAAGTTACTTGATCACCTCAACCAACTATATAAGAAAGTTATGTGTTACTTTGTATTGACACAAAACAAAAATACACAACTTCAATTTCTATCTCTCTTTTTCATTTAAGCTCTAGCTTGTTCTTGTGTAACAGTGTGCCTACGGTAAGGAACATTGATTACAAAGGAGACAAAGTGAAAGTATGCAGCAATGAAGAAGGGTTTATTGGTTTGTACTAGGAAGCCACAACTGTTTCATGCCTTGAGAATGAAAATATGTGACAATTGTGGTTTTCCTCTAGAGGGAAAATCACACTAGGAAAAGTCGTATATTTCACATTCTCAAGGCATGAAACAATTGTGCCTTCAAAGTACGATCCTATAAACCCTTCTTCGTTGCTGCAAACTTTAATTTTGTCTCCTACTATGCAATTAACTTTCCTTACTGCTGTCGCATTGTTACACAAGAACAAGTTAGATGCAGATGGTATTGTGGTTGTTGTAGGCTGTTGATGTATGTCGATCCTACTTAATTCAATATCGTTGAAGGAATGACGTTGTTGAAATGAGTAGAATTCTCCAAAGACATGCTCTTAAACTTAGTAGAAGAATCAGACTCTGACATTGTCGTTATAGCTATCAATGATATCATCTGGCATCGTCCTATTTGTAAACAATAGTTGTTAATTGTATCAAGATGAGATCCAATTTAATAAATGAGATCCAATTTAATAACATTGGTTTCTCTCACGTAAGGCGTGTAGCTAATCAAGGTGCACATTATTTAGCGAAATTTTCAATTTCTTCCAACTATGATTATGTTTGGGTTGAAGAGATTCCATATTGTAATTTTGAGGTTATGGCATTTGATTTATTGTCGGAATCTCTTTAAGGGGTATTTGTAATTAAATAAATATATAATATACTATTTTAATTCCAATTAAAAAAAACATTTCAAATTCAAAAATAAATACATAATTGGATATTTATAAATTATTACTTAGTTTAATCCCTTACAACAATCTTTAATTATTTCTGAAATCAAGAGTTTGAAACATGTATATTTTATACTTTGTTTTAATTTGATTTTGATACATTAATTAAATAAAACCTACTGAAATATTTTAAAACTTTGTTTTATAATTTTACAAATGTGTGAATGTATGTATGTATTTATGTTTGTATGTAACACGCCGACTCTTTTTTATGAAGGTGTACATTAGTAACATGCCCTTTTTTGAATTGGACAAAAATATCATCGATTTTAAAATTCAGAAGATTAGAGTTATAGGGTAGGAATATAATTTTAATGTTGTTTCGTCTAACTTCTTCGTCTTCCTCTCAACGAAAATCTTAGCGTAAAACTGATAACAAAAAATTCCATCAACTTAATGATACACCCTTCATATTAGATCAATTCCTTATTTTTCTTCTCCATCACAAACAAAACATTATCTATCAAAATTAAGATGCAAAATAGAAAATCTTTGTAGTAAAAATTAGGAAACAAAATGAGATGTAGAAGAAGGATGAAAATTTATTGTTAGACATCAAGAAAAAAAAATTAACAGCAATAATCAAGTTTTAATTCAACAAATTTCCCCTGAAGATATTTCTTCATATTTTTTTTTTGAAGAAGCAAAAATGGAATATATATAACTAGAAGAAGAGCCTCTGAATTAGCACAAGGTGTGCCAACCCAGAGCTCCACCAAAATTCAAATACACAGTTCACCAAAGCAACCTAGAGTTGGTTAGCCAATACCCATACAAACAAAGGGGCTCGACCACCAACAATGAGAATTATTACGAACATTAATATTACAAGTTTTCACCCACCAAAAAGTATGAACTTTTACTTTATCTAAAAGTTGGTAGATGGTACTCTCCTGATTGTTGAAAAGTCGGTTGTTCTTTTCATTCCAAATGACCCACACGGTACAAAGCCACACTAGCTGCAAAAAAGAACGTCTAGATCGCAAACCACCGGCTGAAGAAACAAACTGAATAAAATGATCCTTAATAGTGGACGGATCAACCGATGAAACACCAATCCAGCCCCGAACCAGACTCCATAAAGGGCCAAAACACGGACAATGAAGAAATAAATGCTCAGCCGATTCGTTGCCCCCACACCCAGTCACACAAGATTGCTCTTCAAAAGAAATTATATTTCTTCATATTTTCCTCATCACTTATCTCACTTATACAACATTGAATTAGCCTCAATTTATTAGTTTTCATTTGAAACTTTTTAGAAACACTCCATTCGTCCTTGATGTTTATTCATATCTGTTTCACTTTGAAAGTAATTAAGATTTTTAGATTCAAGAGATTTGAGAATTAGGGTTGGTAAATCTAATTTTTTAGAATTCGTTTGTGTTACATCGACATATTTAAAAATTTGTCACGTCAACACTTTTGAAGCAACAATTCTAGATTTATAGCAAAAGTGTAACAAGTTTGATACTTAGGACAAAAAGGTTTGATTTTTAAAAGGAATATTATTTTCGTGAGCCTGATAAAATAGAAGTCCAAAGCTTAAAAAGTTTAGGCTAATTGGATTCAATGGTTCTTTAGAGTCCAGAAAGTTGTCTCAAAGCTTAGAGCTTTGGCTGAGAAATTATAACATAAATTACCAAAGTCCTTATCAGTTAGACTAACTACCACGCTGAATTTGAATGCTTCTTCCGTTGCAAAATAATAGTCGTTTAAAGTTTTTACACATAAATTAAGAAATATAATAAATTAGTCAACAAACATACTAATTTTACTAAACTAACCTCACTATTTATTTTTTTATTATTTAAAGTCGCATTTACTTAAAATTAAATTATTGGAAAGATTAAAAGTCACATTAAGACATTAATTACAAAGGTAGTATAAATATTGCTAACATAATTACACCAGAGCGAATTTCTTTCATCTGCCAAATTTGTTTACATAATCAAAAATATTAGCCGCCAACTTTTCATGTTTACAGCGCCATTTTTTTTTTTTAATTTCCCACCAATTTAGTCTTATAAAATTAGAATACGGTGTCTAATAGACAATTTCTATAGGGAAAATAGAGAATGGCTTTAAGAGAAATATATCTAAATGTACCGACTTTGAGATTGACATCAATCAAAGTTCTTCCATTCCGTTACTTCAAAATTCTTCATCAAATAATTGTTCTTTCGACTTAAATGATGATATATTGTTGGAGAATGATACACAAATGGGAGAATTTTTTTCCGGCACCAAATTTAAATACTGGTATATTTTTAAAAAAATTTGGTACAATAAATATGGTATGTTATTCTCCTTCTTGTAGGAATATTTTAAGTAATGGACTATTTTAAATTTTTTATTCTTGATTTATTTATATACATATATAGATGGTGATGCCATTGAAAGTTCTAGTGCTTCATTACCTCCAATTTCTTCATCAAGCTCCTTTCTTTTTGACTTAAATGATGAGTTGCTCATGGAAGATGATACACATATAGGAGACACATTATATGAATCAAACTTAAATACCGGTATGTATATTTTTTTTGTCGTTTTATGTTTTTTATTTTTAGTTTATGTTATATCCTTAATTATTTTACAATAATTATATTTTTATTAGAGTTAAATGATGACACTGGTCAAAATCAAGCTCCTTCAACACTCCAAATTTCTTTATCAAGTGACACGGTATGTTTTGATGGCAATTTTAGTTGAGTTTGCTTGGTAAAGTCTTACCCACCATCAAGGAAACATGGCCAAGAGAGGATATAGGTAATCCAATATTTATCCAACAAGAATATTCAAAACATAATCTTAAAAATTTGTAAGTTACTTAAAAAAAAAAGGAGGTAGAGAGAGAGGCATCGGCTCTAGGCTTCGGTTAGGGCAGTCGCACCGTTCCTTTTTGCCCGAAGTGAGGAACAACAGGGTGGGGAGGGGTCCAAGCAGGGTAGGGGATAGGGGAGATTGGGAGGACGTGAGGCCGAGACGTCGGAAAGCGCCAAGACAGGATGATCGAGGTCAGGAGAGGCAACGAGAGCTCAAGCGGCATGGAGGTGGAAGGGATCATTCTAGGGTTAGAGGTTTATCGCGGGATGGTTCGTGGTCTAAGGAACGGTATCGGTCTGATTTTCGAAGTGTGGAACGTGATCGCCCTCTTCGTGGGTTTCACAATCGCGGCTTCTTGGCAAGGATGGGAGGCGCGCAGTTGTTGTAGTTCAATTACGGCGATCACATGCGGCTTTGGTAGAAGGTTACGATGATTCTCCAAGTTCTGGTTATAAGAGGTTTGTCACTTTCTATTTTACGAATTTTCCAGAACAAATTTTGCATTTTGAATTAAGGAAATCTTTTGAAGTTTGTGGAATTTTGGAGAATGTGTTTGTTGCAAAGAAGCGGAATGTTAAGGGTTTTTTGTTAGATTTTCCAAAGTTAGGGATGTTACTAAATTGTTGTATGCACTGAATGACGTTTGTCTTGGTGAATTTCATATTTGGGAGAAAGTGGCAAGGTTTGATAGAACTGATGGGAAGGAGGAGAAAAGGGTGATGGGGGAGAAGAGAGGAAGTTCGGGGGGTCTAAAGTTGTTAGAACTGAGGGAGAAAAAATTATCTCGAAGGGGGAGCATGGGGACGTCTACATGGGTAATAGGGTCGCAGAAGTTGGGAGAGAGAAGGTGGGGGCCGCGAGGGAGAGGGTGGACGTGGGGGAGGGAGTAAGGGTGGGAGAGGTGGAGCTATGCCTGGAGCTATGAAGGGGAAGAAAATGGAGGGTGAGAAGGAGGTCGTGGTGCATGAGAAAAGAGGTGTGGTAGTCGACGAAGGTGGTGAAGCTTCCTATAACGACTGGTAGTATGGTTCTGAAAACAACGTCCAAAAAGTTGGTGTGTATGTATAGGTCACACTTGGAGGACTTGAAATGGGCAAGAAACGGAGTGGTGGCAACGATGATTAACGGGGAAGCTGTTCCTCTGGTTCAAGAAAGAATTGAGGATGCGGGTTTCAAAGAGTTGGATATTATACCGATGGGGATATTATACCGATGGGACCCGACAAAGTTTTTATTCATAGCTTGTCGGAGACGATTGTTATGTCTATCATTGAGGGAGATGGGACAAGGAGATTATGCCCTTTCATAGGGGTGCTTGGTTGCGGTTATATGACATTCCTTTACATGCTTGGAATGAGACCTTTTTTAAGCTTTGTGTCTTGGATTGACGACGGTTTTTACGTTTGGATGGGTGCACTTTGAATAGAGAAAGGTTTGATTATGCCCGGGTGTTGATAGCAACTTCTTCTTTGGAGGTGGTTAATGTTGTTGATAATATGCTTGTTGATGGTGTGATGGTGGAGGTGAAGATGATTGAGGAATGAGGTTTTAATTTAGGTGAGGATGGTGGTCTGTTTGAGGAAGATAAAGAATATAATGCTTCTGAACCATATCATGTTGACATTCAAGGGGACCCTAAAAATAATAAGAATGTGGATGAGCTGGTAGAGAAATTGGTAGAAGACATGGCTGAAGAGGAACATGCGCCTTTCAAACCTATTAATGTGCACCATGATGGTGCTTTTGAGGGTGAGTTAGATCAACAACTGAGCTTGAATAATTTATCGTCAGATTCTCATATCGTTCTTTCAATGTCGTGTGCGGATGCCGTCCTCGAGAAGGATCACTGCGTGGTCGAGAAGGATGTCTTGTTATTGCCAGACGTTGTTCAGGTGGCGGGTGGTTCAAAGCAGGTATTAGAAGCAAGCCCAATTGATATTGGTTCTAGTAACACGGTGGTAGATGTTTCCAATCCGGTTAGACGTACTCGTACTACTTCTTGTCCCCCCGGGTGCAGATCGCTCCGTATTATCTGGCCCGTGGAGCATGGAGTGGCTGGAGAACCATAATCATGGTGATGCAGGTATTATTTTTTCAACCAGGAAGAAACTTAAGAAAAAGGGGCAGCCCAACAATAATCACAGTCAAGACTCTACTCGCAATCTTAAGAAAAGAAAAGCAGGTGGATTATTACATCCAGGGGTGTTCGCGGTACGGTTTGGTTCGGTTTTGAGGCTAAAAGTCATCCGAACCGCAAGATAAAAAAACATGCGGTTTGGTTTGGTTCGGTTGGCTTTTAAAATGAAAACCGAACCAAACCAAAGCAACGCGGTTTGGATTGGTTCGGTTGTTGCGGTTTTTTGCGAGACAATACAATTTTTTGATTTCAACGCTGAAATCAAGTTAAAAGTTAAAAGCAACTTATTTTCAACAATGTTTCAAATTTAATCCAACATTACAATTTTATTTTCATCCTCCCATCAACATAGAACAAATTAAAAACATAGACCAAAAAACAATTCTCTTCGGTAAGAAATGCAAAAGTCTAAGATTTTATCATTCTTTAAAAGTTTATATTGAGTTTCTATTCAAGATATATCTTACATAAACATATATGCAAAAGTGCAAGTATAATTAAATTAAAGAACATAAATGCAATTTTAAAATCAAAAGCATAGAAAAAAACTTAATAAGAGGAACAATATGTCTTAGTAAAAAAAAAAGTGAAAAAACATGTCATTCTATAATATTTCTCATTGAATTTATATGAGTGCTAGGTTTCTGACCTAAGTTTAATTAATGTTTCTCTAATGTTGCGGTTTGGTTCGGTTGCTAAAATAAAAACCGCAAACCAAACCAAACCATGCGGTTGAGTAAAAATATGATCCGAATACATCCGAACCAAATGTGGTTTTGCGGTTTTCGGTTTGGGTTGGTTCGGTTTGCGGTTTTTCTATTGGGTTGTTTCGGTTTTGAACACCCCTAATTATCATTCAATGCTTAATCTGAAAAAAGTGGCTCGATTACCAAGTAAGGATCATAAAGAGGTTCTTACAATTTTAAAGAGAAACATTCGCTGCTAAAATGTTTTGAGTAGAGTGAGCGGGGGAGGTTGGAGTGGTGAATAGTGTTCCATCTGATTCAAATTCTTCTTCAGCTTCTGTTAATAAAGATTGGGAAAATTGGGTGGTTATGCATGGTGATGAGCGGGTTGCCGTAGAGGATGTCTGGGGCATTGGAAAAGCTATTGGTGTTAAGTTCAATGGTAATAATGTGAATATGTTCAGTGTGCTTTCTAGAACTGGGAATGGGGGGAGGAAGTCAAAAATTTGGGTGGAGGGTGGAGGAGGAGGGGCGGTGACAGATGACTGTTAGGTGGTGTGGTGGGGGCGGTATAATAGGGTTAGGGTGTTCAATGAAGATTTTGTCTTGGAATGTCAGGGGGTTGGGTGGGTTAGAGAAGAGGAAGGAGGTTAGGAAGTTGGTGGGAGAGAAGAATCTGTTTATTATGTGCATTCAGGAAACTAAGTCGGCGATGTGTAGTGATTTTCTTTGTGCTTCTTTGTGGGGTGTTGCGCCCCATGACTACTCTTTTCGTCCTCTGCGGGGGCGTCAGGGGGTTTGTTGACTTTATGGGATACTGCGGCGGTGGAGGTTTGGTCTTCTGTTAGTTGTGAACATGTGTTGTTGATTCATGGCAGGTTCATTAAATCGAACGAAGAATTTTACTTGTTTAATATGTATGCCCCTTGTGACTCTAGTGCTAAACAATTATTATGGGATTCGTTATCAGCTCAATTATAGTTGTTGGTTGGGAGGAAGGTGTGTATTTTCGGGGATTTTAATGATGTTCGGTGTAGTGAGGAACGAAGATCTGCGAGGCTAAGCAACATATTTTTGGATTTTTCTCCGTTTAATCGATTTATTGATGATAATTGTTTACTTGATTTACCTTTTTATGGGTGTAAATTCACGTGGTACAAGGGAGATGGCCTTTCCATGAGTAGGCTTGACAGGTTTTTGCTATTTGAGGAGTGGTGTTTGGTCTGGACGAATTGTTTGCAGGTTGCTAATTTGATGGGTCTGTCAGATCACTATCCGTTGTTGTTGACGGTGGATGAGGAGAATTGGGGTCCTCGCCCTCTTCGAATGCTGAAATGTTGGCAAGATATCCATGGGTATGAACAGTTTGTGTCTAGTAAATGGAAATCATTGCATGTTGATGGTTGAGGGGGGTTTGTTTTAAGAGAAAAATTGAAGTTAATTAAAATGGCTTTGAAGGAGTGGCACATGTCTCATTGCAAAAATCTTCCTGCAAAAATTGATTCTCTCAAAGCACGCTTGTCTGACTTAGATTGTAAAGGGGAAGTTGAGGCTCTGACAGAAACTGAGATCGAAGAGTTGCATGGACTTACTTCTGACATTCATTCCTTATCACCCATTAATACTAGCATATGTTGGCAGCAGTCTAGACTTTTTTGGCTCAGAGAAGGTGATGCTAATTCTAAATATTTTCATTCGGTTTTGTCAACCCGCCAACGTAGGAATACAATTAGTTCGATAATGGTGGACGGTTTGTTGATGAAGGGCGTGCAGCCCATTCGCCAAGAGGTGTTTTCACATTTCGCCTCTCTCTTTAGGGTGTGTAATGTGGAGCGGCCTTCGGTGGATGCTCTCGAGTTTAAAACTTTGTCTTATGCAGAGGGTGGCAGTTTGATAAAACCTTTTCCTGTAGAAGAGGTTAGAGTTGTTGTGTGGGATTGTGTTAGCTTTAATAGCTCGGGTCCAGATGGAGTGCATTTCGGTTTTTTGAACGAGTTCTGGCTTGATTTGAGAGATGACATCATGAGATTTATTTCCGAGTTTCATCGGAATGGTAAACTAACAAAAGGTATCAATAACACTTTCATAGCTCTTATTCCTAAGGTTGACAGTCCGCAAAAATTAAATGATTATAGGCTTATTTCCTTGGTGGGAAGTCTCTACAAAATTTTGGCGAAAGTGTTAGCAAATAGACTTCGGATGGTGGTCGGCAGTGTTATTTCTAAGTCTCAATCGGTGTTTGTTAAAAACAGACAAATTCTGGATGGGATTTTAATTGCGAATGAGGTGGTGGATGAAGCTCGGAAACTGAAAAAGGAACTTTTGTTATTTAAAGTTGATTTTGAAAAATCATATGACTTTGTGGACTGGGGGTACTTAGATGCAGTCATGAAGAGAATGTTTTTTCCTACTTTATGGTGGAAGTGGATTTCAGAATGTGTAGGCACGACAACAACATATGTGTTAGTTAATGGCAGTCCCACCAATGAATTTCCTTTGGAGAGGGGGCTGAGACAAGGCGATCCTCTGTCTCCTTTTCTTTTTCTGCTGGCATCGGAGGGCTTGAATGTGATGATGAAATCCATGGTTCAGTCGCACATTTTCCAAGGGTATAGTATAGGTCCTTCGAATTCTACTATTGTTTCTCATTTGTAGTTCACCGATGATACGTTACTTATGGGGGTTAAAAGTTGGGCGAATGTCCGTGCTTTGCGGGTTGTTCTTGTTCTTTTTGAGGCGGTGTCAGGTTTGAAGGTAAATTTTAACAAAAGTATGTTGGTTGGTGTGAACATTGTTGATTCTTGGTTGGCTGAGGCGGCAACTGTGTTGGGCTGTAAAGTGGGCAAGGTGCCTTTTGTGTATTTGGGCCTTCAGATTGACGGTGATCCGCGGAGGTTATCTTTTTGGGATCCGTTTCTAACTTGTATTAAAAATAAGGCTTAAATATGTAAAAGGTCCCTGTAAGTTAGCGTGTTTTTGGTTTTCGTCCCTGTAAGTTTTTTTGTTGCGAAACAACCCTTGTATCTTGTTAACTTTTTGGAATTGGTCCTTGCCGTCAGATTCCGTAAAAAAAAAGCCTAGCTGGCTAACGGACGCTTACGTGTCAGTTGCTGAGATGGACAAACACGCTTATGTGGCATTAAAGCGGAATAGTGCTGTTATAAGAGGGACTAAAACCAAAAACGAATATTTACATAGGGGCTAAAACCAAAAAACGTAATCACCAAAATTTGAAATTAAAAACCCAATTTTTTCACCTTCTTCATCTCTCTGTTCTTTCTTTCTTCTTCATACCTTCCTTGCTCAGCTTCTCATATATTGTGCCCTAAGACGAAAAACCCACTTCCTTCAAACAATGTCTTCTCATTCCATATCTCAATCATCAACAAATTCTTTGAATTATTACCAATAATGTTTAATCCAAATTAAGACTTTTGCTGTCAGGTTGGGCATGAGTTCCTTCAGATGAGCATTTAATTTACTTGTATCCAGCTTGCCAAAAATGAAGCATGATCATTATTACCCTAAGTATTAGCAGTTAACAATAAAACTAGGCAACCAAAACTTAAAGAAAAATCACATGTAAGGTACTGCAATTCCTCCTCCTAAGCTAAAAAACAGACAAAAAAGTAGAAAGATATGTAAGTTCAAACACCTTCAATTTGTTGTGGCCTTCTGTAGTCACATTTTCTACTTTTAACTTGCAACAACCAACTGTATCCGCTTCTTCATCATCCTGAGGAAATGTAAATGAGAAACAACTATATTTGATTTGCAAAAACTGAGTTAATTTTCAGACAATAAAGGCAATGAAAAGAAATAGGAAATGTGCATGATTGGATCCAGTCCTTTCATAAAAAGAAATGTTATTTTATCTCCTTTTAAATGTAAATTGCAGTTATTGTTAAGAGTGGCAATAGAAAATCAACTGAGTGCAAACCCCTCAAGCACATTCAGAAAAAATGATAAATATATTGCCCTCCTGCTTTTCACAGCTCTTTTAAACTATAGACAATTTAACTTAATGATTGAGATATGGAATTAGAAGACATTGTTTGAAGGAAGTGGGTTTTTCCTCTTAGGGCACAATATATGAGAAGCTGGGCAAGGAGGGTATGAAGAAGAAAGAAAGAACAGAGAGATGAAGAAGGTGAAAAGATTGGGTTTTTAATTTCAAATTTTTGTGATTACGTTTTTTTGGTTTTAGTCCATGTGTAAATATTTGTTTTTGGTTTTAGTCCCTCTTATATCAGCACTATTCAGCTTTAATGCCACGTAAGCGTGTTTGTCCATCTCAGCAACTGACACGTAAGCGTCCATTAGCCAGTTAGGCTTTTTTTACGGAATGTGACGGCAGGGACCAATTCCAAAAAGTTAACAAGATACAAGGGTTGTTTCGCAACAAAAAAAGATACAGGGACGAAAACCAAAAACACGCGAACTTACAGGGACAATTTACATATTTAAGCCTAAAAATAAACTGTCGGGTTGGAAGAGTTGTTTTCATTCTTTTGGTGGTCGTTTGTTTCTTCTCAAGTCTGTTCTAACTTCTCTTCCTGTCTATGCTTTTTCCTTCTTCAAAGCGATGTCAGGTACAATCTCTTCTATTGAATCTTTATTGAATAATTTTTTTTTTTTGGGGGGGGGGGGGGGGGGGGGGTGAGGATCATAGGAAAATTTCTTGGATTGGTTGGAATCATGTTTGTTTAGGATATGAGTATGGAGGATTGAGGGTTAGGCAGATGAGAGAGTTTAATCTTACTTTGTTAGGTAGATGGTGTTGGAGAATGTTGGTTGATCGCGGTGGATTGTGGTATACGGTGTTGGTGGCTCGTTATGACGAGGAGGCAGGGAGGTTGGTGGTTGCAATTAAGAATCTTATATTTATATTTGTATCATAATAAAATAAAAATAAATTATAAAACATACATAGTTGAAAACTCGGTTTCGAAAATCTTTAAAGATTGTTGTTAAAGAATGATGATTTACAAATATCTAAACATGTCTAGTATATGTTGTTATAATAATTATAAATATTGAATAAATAAACCAAGAAAAGTAATATATTTTTTACATTTAAAACAATAATTTCTTTCATTGAATACTTGATTAAAGATAATCTCATTTTTAATGTCAAATTCAAACTGAGTCACTTGATGACCTCAACCAACTACTTCCTCGGTTCCTTGATACATGTCGATTTTGAAAGAAAAAAAATTGTTTCCCTTTACATGTCGTTTTGATAGTTTAAGGTTATGTTTTGGCAATTTTACCTTTGTCTCCCTTTAATAATATTTCACATTTTCCATAAAATAATTACTCTCCCAAGTAGTAATAATAAATGAAAACATCGAAAAAAAATTAAATATGCAATTGGTCCCTGCAAATAGGGCTCGTTTGACTTTTGGTCTTTGCAAAATTTTATGTCATTTAAAAAAGTCCATGAGCCCACTTTTGAGGTGATTTGGCAAGATTTTGGCCACATGACAGTTGATGGCTGTGCAACTTTTGTCATGTGTCCCTAACGTGGCTTTTCAGTTATTTAAAAAAACATTTTAAAAATTCTGAAAATTATTTTTGAAATCAAAAATTAGAGATAAAAAATATGAAAAATATATTTAAAAATTAAAAAAACAGAAAATAAATTTCCAAAAAATTTCAGATTATTTAATTTTCAAAAATTAAAATTATATAATTTGAAAATTTTGGAAAAAAATATGATTTTAAATTTAAAAATCATAAAAAATTTAAAAACAATTTAAAAATCCTTTAATTTTTTTTGAAATTAAAAATATGAAAATAAATTTAGAAATCATAATATAAATTTCCAGAAAAATTTTGATTATATAATTTTGAAAATTTAAAATTAAACTTTTTGAAAATTATATAATCTGAAATTTGAAAATAAATTTTTGAAAATTAAAATTAAATTATTTGGAAAAAAATATGAAAATAAATTATCGAAAATTAAAATTAAAATTTTTGAAAAAAATCTGAAAATTAATATATTCGAAAATACTAACAATTACATTTTTGAAAATTATAATTTTCACGTTATATAATTTTTTTAAAAATTAATTTTCGTATTTTAATTTTAAAAAATTAATATTCTGATTTAAAAAAACTATATAATTTATTATTTTTTTTATATTTCAAAAAAATATTTTTTAAAAAATTATATAATCGAAAAAAATTTGGAAATTTATTTTATGATTATTTTTATTTTTTAAATTTATTTTCAGATGTTTTATCTCTAAAAAAATTCAGAATTTAAAAAGGATTTTTAAATTTTTTATTACGTGGCAAAAGTTGCACAGTCAGCAACTGCTACGTGGACAAAATCATGCCACTTCAGCGCTTTGATGGGTCCAGGGACTTTTTTAAAAGAATTTTTTTTGCAAAGGTCTTTTTAAATTTTTATTTTGCAAGGACCAAAAGACAAATGAGCCTTATTTACAAGGACCAAATGCATATTTAATCACGCACTCCCTTTAATTCCCAATTCAAAATTTATGACCCACTTATGCCAAACACTTTGTACAGTAGTTTCACGGGCAATTCTAATATTAAAAAAATTATGTCTTTGCGATATTTATTGAGTGTATCAATGAGAGAAGTTAAATATGTTGGATTTTTTTTATTATGTGTTTGCTGCATTTTGTTAAAATATAAAGTTCTAGCAAGATGTTGTGTCAGATGTTCTGGACATGTAAGTACGACATCTTAGCTTAAGGTGAAGTACTTTGGTTCGCATTCTTGGAAGATTGTATTTACGCATGAGATCATAGAAAATTTGTTTGAAGATTTGATTCACGTAGCTTGTGCTCCAAGAGGCGTGTCTTTTTAGAAGCTTGCTCATGTCGGTTTTGCCATACCGTGTGGAAGTAAATGTCCTAAACATATTTGGAAATAATATATTTTGCTCTTAGAAGATTATGAACGTATATTCGTTTTGATCAGCTGGTTTTGTTTAGCCCTGTCGCGGTGATTTTAGGATATCAAGCTATTAATTAGCATTGACTCACAAATTTAAGTTCACCACCGAGCTTTTATTTTTCCAAGGAAAATGGGAAAGTTCGTATAAACCCTAAATTTGAGAGATCAAGGTCCGGGGGTTGGTTACGCAAAGGGAAGGTGTTAGCACCCTAAACGTCTATAGCACTCTATAGGAACCTCTTGTTTTTATTTTTATCTTTATGCTAAATTGATTATTTGTTTGTAAATAAATGCTTAAGTGTGAAAAGATTAAAGTGATGAGTTAAAAAGAAAGAAAATGTTTTTGTTATTTTTATTGATTTGGAAAGACAAAGTCTTTTGCCTACGTACCCGAGCGGGATCAAAATCACGTAGTTCGGGGTAAAAAGCCGAGTGATTTGTTATGATTGATTTTAAAGTTTGAAAATATTTTTGAGAAAGATAAGAGGCCGAAATGACATAGAAGGATAAAGTGTGAGTTTGATTGATTTTAAATTGAAGAAAAAGGTTTGAAATAATTAAAATTGATTGAAATTGTTTATGAAGAAAAGGTAGGGTTTAATTGACTTGAAAATGAAATTTGATTGAGAAAAGATTTTTTGGCTTTTTATTTGAAATGTTTTTGATTTTTATGTTTTTTTTTTACTTGGAGTTAAAAAAGATTAAGCGGGATAAAAAAATAAACTAAACGCGAGGGATTTCATAATGACGTTGGATCAAAATGAAAGTCCCCTATTCCTTGGATTATACTAATCACTTATTTTGATTTTTGACATAAAGCAAAATAAATAAATGTGGGTGTCGGTGCAATATTCTCATTTATATTTACATTGTTCCTAAATACATTCTAATGACATATATAAATAAATAAAATGACAAATGCAAAGTAAAATGACAAATAAAATAAAATGCATGAGATGATGTTAAATATGAGCAAATAAGATAATAAGAAGTAAAAGAACAATAAAAAGAAATAGTAGAAATGCAAAGAAAAAAATAAAAGAAATAAACAGGGAGGTGTAAAAAATAAAAAAAGGTGCAGGAAGCAAGGAAAAGATCAGATCTTAAAAGACGGGCCCAAATGTATTGGGCCAGCGGGGTTAAATCTGGACCGTCTGATTAAAATCAGAGGGTCCTGATCAGATCACCAAGGGGGACAACCAAGGCCGTCTGATTTAAATCAGAGGGCCTGAGAGGCGAGGGTGCATGCTAAGGCGTGCACCCACGCGCGCCAGAACAGGGAGGGGTATAAATACCCAACCCCTTCATAATTTTTCATTCTTTCCTCTCCTTTCTCTCTCTAAACCTTTCTTCTCTCTTCTCTCTTCTCTCTTCTAAATACAAAACCGCCCCTCTCTCTTCCTTACCGGTGGCCGGAAAGAATTCCGGCGCGGTGGCCGGCCGAAGTTCAAAACTCCGCCGTTTTGAAAACGAAACACGTTTTTAGAAATCCTTTTTCGTCCTCTTTAAAGATACGAACTTACTTTTCTCAAAATCTTAACCAAAATCCTTAGATCTAAAATTTAAATCGAACAAAAAACTACCTTTTATGTCTCTTTTTGGTTCGGATCTTTGGTGGTTTAGGGGGAGGGTGGCCGAGTTTGGGTTTGGTTTGAGGGAGATGGGTAGAGGTTCGGATTTGTGGTGGTTTAGGGGGAAGAGGCGCGGCTGTGTGTAGTGGGGGAGGAGTGTGGCCGCGGCTGTTGTGTGTTTGTGGGAGGTTCGGTTTTGTCTTGGTGTAGTGTTAAGGAGGGTGTTCGGTTTTGGCTTGGTGTGGTGTTAAAGAGGGTGGCGCGGCTGTTTTGTTTGCTTTGGGGGAGAGGGTGGCGCGGCTGAGTTTGTATGGTGGAGGAGGAGGTGGTTTGTGTTTCTGTTTTAGTGTTTGATTTTTTGCACTGTTTTTTGATTATTTTTGATCTGTTTGTGTTGATTTTGTGAGAGAAAGAAAGTTAGGGTTTTTTTTGCTGGACCTCCTTTTCTGTTGGTTTTGATGTGATTTTATTGAAATTGGATGTACAAAAGAGGATCTGCATAGAGCTGTTGAGATTGGATCTTTTGTTTAATCAGAAAAAAGGCAAGAAACCAAGCAAAAGGAACAAAAAAACAGATGGAGAAAGTGATGGATCAGATGGACCTCTGATCCAAACCATTGACATTGAACTTCCCTCTTATTTTTTAATTAATGAAGTAAATGATAAAATAAATGATAAAAGCAAAAGAATAAAAATAAAAAATAAAATAATAAAAAAAGAATGTAATTAATAGCAACAATAAAAATAAAAATGAAATTAATAAAATAATAAAAAAACTAAAGTAAAAATAAAATAATAATAAAACTAAAACTATCGCTTTTGGAACCCTAAATGAGGTATTTTAAAATACCTCTCTGCCGAAATTTCGTCTGAAACGACGAAAATTCTCGGCTTTAAAAAGACGATTAAAACGAGTCGAAATTGGGTCAAAAAATGGGGTATGACAGATTCCCCTATTTAAGTTTCTTCGTTACGGAGATTTAAAAGTGAAGTTTTTAATTCGACGGGTCGAAGAGACTTAAATACAGAGTACATCATTTTTGACCAATTTTGACTGGAAAATGCTATGGACGCAATGATATGCATGCATTGCTGTGAATGCTCGCGATGCAGGTATGAATGCAAAACGACAAAGATGACCTGACTGGGGACAAAACAAAACAAAAGGCTACTCGAGTTCGTTAAAGAAAAGGGATCCGACTCCACTGGGGATAACATGGTTTCACTGGGGAAGGGATTGTCTACTATCGCATTGATTCAGAACGATAGCCTAACAAAGACAAAGACCGACGTTACCTACTATCGTGTAAATGATAGCTTAAATAAGGTAAAAGGAGGAGACACTGCCTACTATTAACAAAGATGATAGCTTAAAGAAGACAGATGACATGTTTACCTACTACCGTTGTGAGGGTAGCTTAAAGAAAGTAAAAATGTAAATGCCAGCTATTCGGGATGTGACCAAACTAGCCACTGATGACAGGATAAAAGTCAAGTTGGATGAAAAGATAAAAGCTGGATGAAAAGATAAATGCTGGATAAAAGATAAACGTTGGATGAAAGATAAATGCTGGATGAAAAATAAAAGCTGGATGAAAGATAAATGTTGGATGAAAAATAAATGCCGGATGAAAGATAAAACTGGATGAAAAAACAAGTGCTGGATGAAAGGTAAATACTGGATGAAAGATAAAAGTTGGATGAAAGATAAATGCTGGATGAAAAATAAAAGTTGGATGAAAGATAAATCTGGACGAAAAATAAATGCTGGATGAAAGATAAACGTTGGATGATAGATAAATGCTGGATGAAAAATAAAAGCTGAACGAAAGATAAATGTTGGATGAAAGATAAATGCTGGATGAAAAATAAAAGTTGGATGAAAGATAAATACTGGATGAAAAATAAATGTCGGATGAAAGATAAAACTGGATGAAAAAATAAATGCTGGATGAAAGATAAATACTGGATGAAAGATAAAAGCTGAATGAAAGATAAAAGCTGGATGAAAGATAAATGCTACATATAAGCTGTTCGCTAAAGAACTGCCACTTAGCGTAAAGACAAGATAAATGAAAGATGCACAAGATGTTCGTTAAAGAACTGCCACTTGGTGACAAAACAAGATAAAAGACGCACCAGCTGCTCATTGAAGAACTGCCACTTGGCATGAAGAAGGTGACATCTCTGGACTAGACACACTGGGGAAAAAGAGGGTTACCAATTGTTGATGATTGACTGATATAAAAAGGTAGTTAAAGCAGGACTCAGGGTGATTAATGCAACCATGTATGAATGATGTTGTCTGTATGTTGTATATGCGTGAATGTGTATATGCATGAATGTATGAATGTATGTATGATAGCACGACTTGTATGACTTGTATGATTATATGAAGGATTGACTTGATTGATTGTATAACTGATAAACTTGATGAGACAAGATTGGACAGGTGACATGGAAAGTGGGCCGACAACGTAGTACAAACACTCAGCAATCTTCATTGGGAATGATGTCATTGGGGACGTATCATAACATTGACGGGGTGAATCCCGATGTATTCAGCAACTGATGGGGAGTAAACACTTCCTGGGGAAAACATGCTAATCTGGAAACTTGGCAGAAGAACCGGTGCTTCTGTGGTCATGCTTATCTTTTTGTTTTTTGAATCCCTAACTTTTGCCTGGACCGCCCTTTCGGGTTTTCGACCCACCGGGGATATGCTATTTCGTATGTCCCTAATATTTGCCTGGACCGCCTTTTCAGGTTTTCGATCCACCGGGACGCTCATTTTTGTCTAAGCCGCCCTTTCGGGTTTTCAACTTACCGAGCTCTTTCTTTTTCTCTTTTTTTAATTTCTTTTTCCTTTTTGATCTTTTCTCTTCTTTTTTTTTTGTATTTGACCAAGTTAAATCTGCAGAGTTTGCTCGTTCCTGAGACGGATGTTGACATACACTTTACTTATTCATGAGTGCAAATAAAATGCAATTGTTTGTTTACGCTTTTCAAAAGGCATGAAAAAGATTTTATTATTTTGAAAAACTTTACTTTCAAGTATTGCCATCAATAATAGGAGGATTTTTTGAAAAATAGAATAAATGAGACTTCCAAACAAGAGGCACAAGCTCAAATTTATTTAATAGAGTGGTGGCCTGCCAATGGCGTGATTCCACGGATCTCACAAAGTTTGAAAAAATGGTAAATATAAGGGGAAGGTACATTGAACACAATAACCGTCATTCTCCCTAACAACTTCGAATTCCACTGTTTAGACGCTTCAGATTCAGAGTTTCTTTGACAGCTAATGTGCCCCGAGTGAGTCATGGTTAACCCGATCCAGTTACTTTGTCTTTTGTTCCTTAATTTTTGCATAGATCGCCCTTTCGGGTTTTCAACCTATCAGGATAATTATTTTCTGTTTTATGTCTCTAATTTTTGCCTGGACCGCCCTTTCAGGTTTTCAGCTCACCGAGACTCTCATTTTTGCCTAAGCCGCCCTTTCGGGTTTTCGACTTAACGAGCTATTTTTTTTATTTTTTAGACAAAGTATTTCTTGACTGCATCGGCGTTTACAGTACGAGGGAGCTCATCACCATCCATGGTTGCGAGAATCATTGCACCGCCGGAGAAAACTCTCTTGACAACATACGGTCCTTCGTAGTTAGGAGTCCACTTGCCCCTGGAATCGGGCTGAAATGACAAGATCCTTTTGAGCACAAGGTCTCCTTCTTTGAATTCACGAGGACGAACCCTCTTGTCAAATGCTTCCTTCATTCTTTTCTGATATAACTGACCATGACACAAAGCAGTCAAGCGTTTTTCTTTGATTAAATTCAACTGATCGTATCTGCTTCTACACCATTCAGCCTCGGATAACTCAACTTCCATCAGGACTCTCATTGATGGGATCTCGACCTCTACGGGGAGCACTGCTTCCATGCCATATACCAAAGAGAAGGGGGTTGCCCATGTTGAAGTGCGTACTGAAGTACGATACCCGTGCAGAGCGTACGGTAACATCTCATGCCAGTCCTTGTAGGTGACCACCATCTTCTGTACTATCTTCTTGATGTTTTTGTTGGCAGCTTCGACTGCGCCATTCATCTGAGGCCTGTAGGGAGAAGAATTATGATGCTCGATCTTGAACTCTTTGCATAGCTCTTCCACCATCTTGTTATTCAGATTGGTCCCATTGTCTGTGATGATTCTACTAGGCACACCGTAGCGGCAAATGATCTGATTCTTGATAAAACGAACCACTACTTGCTTAGTCACATTTGCATAGGAAGCTGCTTCAACCCACTTGGTGAAGTAATCAATAGCTACTAGAATGAAGCGATGCCCGTTTGAGGCCTTTGGTTCGATCCTACCAATCATGTCGATGCCCCACATAGAGAATGGCCAAGGAGAAGAAAGCACATTCAGGGCAGTTGGTGGCACATGGATTTTGTCAGCATAAATCTGGCATCTATGACATTTCCTGGCATGCTTGTAACAATCCCTTTCCAAAGTCAACCAGTAATATCCTGCTCTTAAAATCTTCCTAGCCATCGTATGTCCACTGGAATGAGTTCCGAAGGAACCTTCATGTATTTCATGCATTATCTGACTTGCTTCTTGCTCATCCACACATCTGAGCAGCACCATGTCAAAATTTCTCTTGTACAACACCTCTCCATTTAGAAAGAAATTGCCAGCCAGTCTTCGCAAAGTCTTCTTATCCTTGTTAGATGCCCCAAGTGGGTATTCCTGCTTTTGGAGAAAACATTTGATGTCGTGGAACCATGGTTTATTATCTATCACTGCTTCAGCTGCAAACACATGTGCGGGCCTTTCTAGGTTTTGAACCTTGATTGTTGGAATCTCATTTCGATGGCTAACCTCGTACATAGAAGATAAGGTTGCCAAAGCATCCGCCATCTGATTCTCATCACGAGGGATGTGATGCAGCTCGACCTTGTTGAAGAAGGTTAACAAACGCCTTGCGTAGTCTTTGTAAGGAACCAGGCCGGGGTGGCGAGTTTCCCATTCTCCTTTGATCTGATTGATCACAAGCGCTGAATCTCCATAAATGTCGAGGTTCTTGATCCTTAGGTCAATGGCTTCTTCGATTCCCAGAATACACGCTTCATACTCTGCCATATTGTTTGTGCATTCAAATAACAGTCTTGCAGCAAAAGGAAGATGCTTGCCCTCAGGGGTGACAATAACTGCCCCAATTCCATTACCATAAACATTAACTGCCCCGTCAAAGATCAACTTCCACCTAGACTCAGGATCTGGACCTTCTTCAGGTAATGGTTCGTCACAATCTTTCATTTTCAAGTACATGATTTCTTCGTCGGGAAAGTCAAACTTGATTGGTTGATAATCCTCAATCGGTTGATGAGCCAAATGGTCGGCAATGATGCTGCCTTTGATGGCCTTCTGAGTGCGGTATTCAATGTTATATTCTGACAACAACATTTGCCAACGAGCAATTCTCCCTGTTAAAGCAGGCTTCTCAAAGATGTACTTGATTGGATCCATCTTGGATATCAACCAAGTAGTGTGATTAAGCATGTAATGACGAAGACGCTTAGCGGCCCAAGCTAGTGTGCAACAAGTCTTCTCAAGTAGGGAGTATCGAGATTCACAATCTGTAAATTTCTTGCTCAGGTAGTAAATAGCATGCTCCTTCCTACCGGTCTCATCCTGCTGCCCGAGTACACAACCCATGGAGTCTTCCAACACCGTCAAATACATAATCAGAGGTCTTCCTTCAACTGGAGGGATAAGAATTGGAGGTTCTAGCAAGTAATTCTTGATGCTGTCGAAGGCCTTCTGGCAGTCTTCTGTCCACACTATCTCTTGGTTCTTGCGAAGTAATTTGAAAATAGGTCCACATGTGGCTATCATATGAGATATGAATCTGGAGATATAGTTCAAGCATCCTAGAAATCCTCTCACTTGCTTTTCAGTCTGTGGAGCAGGCATTTCTCTGATGGCTTTGACTTTGTCGGGATCTACTTCAATACCCTTTTGACTGACGATGAAACCTAGAAGTTTTCCAGATCTCACACCAAACGTACACTTGTTAGGATTCAGGCGAAGCCGATACTTTCTCAATCGTTGGAACATCTTCAACAAATACTCGACATGCTCCTCTTCAGTACCTGATTTGACAATCATGTCATCGACGTAAACCTCAATTTCTTTGTGCATCATGTCATGGAAGAGAGTGGTCATGCCTCTTTGGTAGGTAGCACCCGCATTCGTCAACCCAAAAGGAATCACTTGATAACAGAAAGTACCACAAGGTGTAATAAAAGACGTCTTTTCTCTGTCTTCCACTGCCATTTTGATCTGATTGTATCCAGAGAAACCGTCCATGAAGGATAAGACTTTGGACTTAGCGGTGCTGTCAACCAATACATCGATGTGGGGTAGCGGGAAATCATCCTTTGGACTAGCCTTGTTCAGATCTCTGTAATCAACGCACATCCTGACCTTACCATCTTTTTTGGGAAGGGGCACTATGTTGGCCAACCACTGAGGGTATTCTCATGTAATAAGAAAACCTGCATTAATCTGCTTTTGCACTTCCTCCTTGATCTTGAGGGCCATATCAGGGCGAGTTCTTCTATACTTCTGCTTGACTGGAGGACATTCAGGCTTCAAAGGTAAACGGTGTTCCACGATCTCAGGGTCCAACCCTGGCATATCTTGATACGACCATGCAAATATATCTACATATTCTTTAAGAAGCTCAACCATTCTTTCTTTGACAGACGCATCCAACAATGCCCCAATCTTGACTTCCTTCTTGTCCTCCTCAGAACCCAAGTTAATAACCTCCACTGCTTCCTCGTGAGGCTGAATGGTCTTTCTCTCTTGTTCTAATAAACGTCTAATCTCGTCAGGAACTTCTTCCTCATCCTCCTCTTCGGCTTCATAAACGGGAGACTCAAAATCGGGAGGAAGCATAGGGTCACGGTGTTCAATGGGCTGATTGATGTTCAGTCTGCATACGATTGATGATTGATCTTTAGTAAATGAATGAAAGATGCAGACTTTTTGAAATCGATTGAAATGAAAATAAAATGTTTTTGGTTTTTTGTGTTACCATTTTTCAGAAAAAGCAGTAAAAATAAAAATAAATGTCGTGGAAGAAAACGACGATTTTTCATTGATGGCAAATAACTTAAAATCAAAGTTGAGCCCTACATGACTTCACTTTCGTCTTGGGCAAGACGAAAGGATTTTTGAAAAGAAAGTAAATTAAACAAGCGCATTACTTAGACACATGAATAGCGAAAGGCAAATCAACAGCATTCCAGTTGCGGGCAGAGCTTTCTGGCGTCACAAACACAGGTGCCACCTCCTCCGGATCGTCCTCCAGGATAGCATTGGTTTCCGGCGGGGCGTGAATAAACCCAGCGCTATTGAATGTGACGTTGGTGGGCTCCAAACCCATGCTAGCCTTAGGGACACTTGTTGATGATGCAAAACCTAAACCTTCTCGGTTCTTGCTCTCAGGCAGCTGTACCAACTTTCCCCATCCTCCCGCGGCTCCTTCCTTTACAACCTTCTGCGCATCTGTCAAAGATGCCATGGATTTCTTGCTTGAACTCTCGCCCTCTATAGAAAGTCCTTGGAAGGACGTTCCATCTATCTCATCTGCACTGATGAAAGAAAAAGCCGACAAGTGGCTTACTAGCAACGCTTCTTCACCATTCACAGTGATCAGCTTCCCATTCCGCACAAACTTCAACTTTTGGTGGAGCGTGGATGTGACTGCCCCTGCTTCATGAATCCAAGGTCTTCCCAACAAGCAACTATAAGAGGCTTGAATGTCCATGACTTGGAAAGGTATCTGGAAAACCTGGGGTCCAATAGTAATAGGCAGCACTATCTCCCCCATCACTGACTTTCTTGATCCGTCAAACGCCTTCACAACAACCCCACTGTACCTCAAGGGCGCACCTTGGTATGACAACTTATCAAGTGTAGTTTTCGCCATCACATTCAAAGACGACCCAGTGTCCACCAACACATTAGACAGAGCGTCCGTCTTGCAGTTAACAGAGATATGCAAAGCTAGGTTATGATCTCTTCCAGCTTCTGGGAGCTCTTCATCACTAAATCCCAGGTTGTTGCAAGCGGTTATGTTGCCAACTATTCCTCTAAACTGGCTAGTAGTCACGTCATGGTCAACATAGGCTTGGTCTAGCACTTTCATCAATGCCTCTCTGTGAGCATCGGAATGCAATAACAGGGATAACATTGAGATTTTTGAAGGCGTCTGCAACAGCTGGTCGATGATCTTGTAATCACTTTTTTTTATTAACTTTAGCACTTCATCTGATTCTGGACATCCACTTCCACCAGCTTGCACCGGCTCAATGACTGGAGCGTTGGTCTTCTCTTGCACTATGGTCGGAAGAATGCGCCCGCTTCTCAATACTTTGCTACTGTCTGCAATGTTGCTAACAGACGACAAAGGAGGTATAGGGGACTCTTGTCCATCGCTCAGGATAGTTGCATTGTACTTGTATGGTACCGCCTTCAACGATGCGTGCGGTAAGGCTCCCGGTAAACAGATCACCAAGGGAGTAACAGCAGCATTCTCTTGATTACCAAGGGTTAATTCTAAATGTTCTGGGATGTGAAATTCGGGCGTTATCACACAAACATTCTCACTCTTCCTCGTCACAAACAACTCCTTGTGGTCCAACAAGCCTTGGATGTCATCCTGTACTTGCGCACATCCTCGGGTATCCACAGAGCAAACCTTACACTTCATATGATCATGTTTGAACAGACCTGCTTTACACATCTTTGTGTGCATCGGGATCGGAGGTGTCCTGATGTCTTGAACATTGAAAATAGAGCAACCTTCTTGGTCATCTTGGACCATATTAACAGAGGACCCATGGTTAGGTAAGGGATTGGCCTGGACGTTGGGACTTGAGTCGGAATCTTTGAAGGTCAGAAGTTTCGCCCGGATTAGTCTTTGGACCTCGGTTTTAAGAGCAAGGCAATGCTCAACATCGTGGCCAGGTGCTCCTTCGTGAAAGGCGCAAGTCAGGCCATGCCGGTACCAAGGAGGTAAGATATCTGGTGTACGGAGAGGTGCCCTAACCTGGACAAGGTTTTTGGCGAGTAAAGCAGGGAGCAAGTCAGCATACTTCATCGGGATTGGATCAAATGTTATTCTTTGGCGGTTTTGTGGGTGATATGGTTGCTGAGGGGTTTTTGGGCGATTTTGTTGTTGTTGAGGGTATGATGATTGTGGGCGAGGCTGTTGGAAATTTTGTGGGTAATGGGAGGGTGGTCTTTGAGGTATTTGGAAATTTTGTGTTACGGGTGGTGAAACATTGGCAATGTGTGGGTAAGTTGGGTACTGCAACTGGGGTCCTCCGTAGGCGACCATACCTACCTCTTGCTCCTTCTTTCTCGGATAGCTACTCCCGAATCTCTTAGCATTGTTAACAGGGGCAATTTCCTTCACTAACCGTCCTTCTCGGACACCTTCCTCGATTCTCATCCCCATCCCTACCATCTCTGTGAAGTCATTGGGAGCGCTTGCAACCATTTTCTCGTAGTAGAAAGGACTAAGTGTGTTAAGGAACAGCTTGGTCAATTCTTTTTCTTCTAAGGGAGGGCGAATCTGCGCAGCCAACTCTCTCCATCTTTGTGCATATTCCTTGAACGACTCCTTCTCCTTCTGAGTCATTGCCCTAAGCTCATCTCTATCTGGGGCCAGATAAGAATTGTACTTGTATTGTTGTATAAAGGCATTTGCAAGGTCGTTGAAAGTACGGATATCAGCACCATCCAAGTCCATGTACCATCTCATAGCAGCGCCAGTCAAACTATCCTGGAAGTAATGAATCAGAAGCTTGTCGTTGTCCGTCTGTGTGGACATCTTCCTCGCATACATCACCAGGTGTGCCCTGGGACAAGAATTTCCTTTGTACTTCTCGAAATCCGGGACTTTGAATTTGTGCGGGATTACCACATTGGGAACTAGACAAAGTTCGTGAGCATTCGAGCCGAACAACTCTTTTCCCCGAAGAGCCTTCATTTCCCTTTGCATCTCAATATACTTATCCTGCAGATCATCCACCCTGTCGAAAGCTGCGACACTTTCAGTATGAAAAATAGGTCCCTGATCCTGAACTGTGTGTACTAGAGGCGCGGAATAGGTCATCGCAGCTTGGGGAAAAGGCGGGCCGGGTTGAGGAACCGGTGTTAATTGTTGAACGAAGGGAGGCGGAACTTCTGTTACAGCAGGTTGGAAACTTTCACTAATCGGGGGAGGCATTCCCCATGAGCAGCCCGGAGGCATAAGCAGTGGTTGGGAAACTGCGGTGGAGAGTAGAGTGGTGCTTACAAACGGTTGCTCTACAGCAGCAGCAGCGGACTGAGAACCCTGAGCAGACAAAAGAGAACTCATCATTGCTGTTAATCTGTCCATCCCCTCTCGCAGACTAGCGACCTCTTCCCAAAGGTTCTGATTTTCCTGCTCGACAAGATCCATCTTCTTCCTCTGATTAGCTCGAGTATTGTAAACGCGAGTAGACTTGCGAAGAATTCGTCGGGCCACTTTTGGAAGCAGGTAGACCTTTTATGGAAAAAATAGAAGATGAGACTCGACTTTTGAGACTATATATGCAACATGATGCATGATTACGTTTATGCGAAAAGAAAGCTTTGTTATCGAAGGACTTGTCAAAATAATTGTAAACATCAGAGTGAACATTGCATTTGAGCATTAAAATATTACAAAACAACTCTCCTTTTAGCAAACAAAGTCAAAAGGACGAGCTCAAAAGTTCTTTTAAATAAAAGCTTAGAATCTTAAAAAAAAACTCGAGAACACCCGGTATCTCAAACTCTTGGAGTAGATTGGCCATCAGAATCCGAATGGGAACCGGAGAAAAAGTCCATATGCCTCTTCTTCCTCCTAGCATCTTTCCTAAGCCGAAAATCCTTCTGTTGGAGTAGATCGTCCTTCTCAATGATTTGCTGGCTTTGGATGAAGAGCATGTGGTCTTTCTGTTCTAATTTTCCTCTCAATGTCTCAATTTCAAGTTCAGCCTCTTGATATCTTCTTTTCCAAGTCTCCTTTTCTTGTCTTTCCTTGGTTAGCTGCTCATGAAACTCTTCCTTGGTGTCGAAGGGTATAGGTAAGGATGATGGTGGGATGGTGGAGGATAAGTATCTAGGTAGATGGTAAGGTAGGCCAAAGCTCATGGTCCTATGAATAACCCACTGAGTGTAAGATTCGTGCACATAATCTGATTTCTTCCCCAACTGACTTCTGCTGAGTCTGCGGATAGCGCTCCAAGCTTGTGCGAATCTTTCTCTTCTGTCTGAGTGATCTTCATGGTTAAGATAAAACTCATTAGTTAAGGCAAGGTTGTTGGGTTTAGTCTTCATTGGTACCCAAACTGTCGTCGGGCGAGAAATGGGTTGTAGCTAATTCCACCACGCATACCCAAAAGAGGTACGTTGGGGTATTCACCACAACTCACAATAATCTCCCCAACGTCACTAGCTGCCTGGTACCAAACAATGTCAGATGGTTCGAGAGTCATGATTCTGTTAGGCCAAGAAAGTTTTTCAACATTGGTTTTGAAGGCACGGGATTTAGGTAGGTGGAAGGTAAACCATTGATAGAGCAGGGGTGCACAACAAGAGATGGTTCCACGGCCAGCCTGGGTTCGGTCATGGATGAAGTGGTAAGTATCGGCTAGTAGTGTGGGTACGGGGTTTTTGGCGAGGAAGATTTTAATGGCATTAATGTCGACGAAGTTGTCAACATTAGGGAAAAGTAAAAGGCCATATATAAGGAGGGCTAGGGTGGAATGGAAGGCACGTGTACTAGCTGCTTCAGCAAATATGGAGGCTTGTTGGTAGAGGAAGTGGGTGGGAAGACCTTGGAGACCTCCTTTAGAGGTAAGGTTTGCTTGGATGATGGAAGTTTCGAGATGGAGAGCGGCTGCGATGTCGAAGGGTTTAGGGATAGGCTCAAGACCGTGGAATGGTATCTTGTCTGGCACGGGTAAACCAACTAGGTATGAATATTCTTCAAGTGTGGGGACGAGCTGGTAGTCCGGAAATGTGAAGCAATGGTAGAGTGGGTCATAGAACTGAACCAAGGTCTCCAGGCATCCTTCCTCAACATCTACTCTAAGAATTTTAAGCAACTTCCCATGATGAGCTTGAAAATCAATTGGATCGCTTACTAAAGATGCTAGCCCCCTTAATCTTGACAAGTCTGTTTTTTTGAAAAGATACTTCTTAGTGCTTCTTCGTGGGATGTCCATATCTACAATGTTTACAAAAAGCTTTGTCTAAGTCCTTCGATAATTTGGATGAAAAAAGAAAAGAGTTTATGCATGGGTGCATGTATGCATGATTATGCTAAAGAGCGGAGAAAACATGGTGAGGTTAAGTTCATAATGTTGGAGCCGAGGGTAAACACGCCATTTGGTAAGGACTATGGTTTCATATGTACCTGTATCACGGGTTCTACCAAGTTCCGAAAGTCATTGACCACTTCCGAATATTGTCGGGTTACGGGACTACTCCCGGTCCAACAACGTCCGTAGGAAAGTCTCGTTTGAGTGTAGTATCGCGTATCCACCAATTCAAGACTACTCTTGATTAGCCACCGCACTACGTCCTAAAAAGCCAAGATGGGTTAAAGGTAACTAAAGGTCCTCGACTTCATAGGTCACTTGAAAATATCAATGCCGAACACGACTACTCATGCCAACATAGTAATACTTCCAAGATTCCTCCATTGAGTGGGGTTATCACATGTGCCACATCCGAAACTCACTCTCGGAAAGACACTTTGATTATACCACCATCCTATCTTATGTTTCCCTCAAGTCCGGGTGTAGGACTTATCTCACCACTCACGTAAAAAGATAAACACCTAAGCACGTATTTACAGTTACAAATAATAATAAAGCATAAAGATAAAGACAAGATAGGTTTAACCCACTTAGGATGTTGTCCCCAGTGAAGTCGCCATTTTTGTCGCGGTGATTTTAGGATATCAAGCTATTAATTAGCATTGACTCACAAATTTAAGTTCACCACCGAGCTTTTATTTTTCCAAGGAAAATGGGAATGTTCGTATAAACCCTAAATTTTAGAGATCAAGGTCCGGGGGTTGGTTACGCAAAGGGAAGGTGTTAGCACCCTAAACGTCTATAGTACTCTATAGGAACCTCTTGTTTTTATTTTTATCTTTATGCTAAATTGATTATTTGTTTGTAAATAAATGCTTAAGTGTGAAAAGATTAAAGTAATGAGTTAAAAAGAAAGAAAATGTTTTTGTTATTTTTATTGATTTGGAAAGACAAAGTCTTTTGCCTACGTACCCGAGCGGGATCAAAATCACGTAGTTCGGGGTAAAAAGCCGAGTGATTTGTTATAATTGATTTTAAAGTTTGAAAATATTTTTGAGAAAGATAAGAGGCCGAAATGACATAGAAGGATAAAGTGTGAGTTTGATTGATTTTAAATTGAAGAAAAAGGTTTGAAATAATTAAAATTGATTGAAATTGTTTATGAAGAAAAGGTAGGATTTAATTGACTTGAAAATGAAATTTGATTGAGAAAAGATTTTTTGGCTTTTTATTTGAAATGTTTTTGATTTTTATGTTTTTTTTACTTGGAGTTAAAAAAGATTAAGCGTGATAAAAAAATAAACTAAACGCGAGGGATTTCATAATGACGTTGGATCAAAATGAAAGTCCCCTATTCCTTGGATTATACTAATCACTTATTTTGATTTTTGACATAAAGCAAAATAAATAAATGTGGGTGTCAGTGCAATATTCTCATTTATATTTACATTGTTCCTAAATACATTCTAATGACATATATAAATAAATAAAATGACAAATGCAAAGTAAAATGACAAATAAAATAAAATGCATGAGATGATGTTAAATATGAGCAAATAAGATAATAAGAAGTAAAAGAACAATAAAAAGAAATAGTAGAAATGCAAAGAAAAAAATAAAAGAAATAAACAGGGACGTGTAAAAAATAAAAAAAAAGGTGCAGGAAGCAAGGAAAAGATCAGATCTTAAAAGACAGGCCCAAATGTATTGGGCCAGCGGGGTTAAATCTGGACCGTCTGATTAAAATCAGAGGGTCCTGATCATATCACCAAGGGGGACAACCAAGGCCGTCTGATTTAAATCAGAGGGCCTGAGAGGCGAGGGTGCATGCTAAGGCGTGCACCCACGTGCGCCAGAACAAGGAGGGGTATAAATACCCAACCCCTTCATAATTTTTCATTCTTTCCTCTCCTTTCTCTCTCTAAACCTTTCTTCTCTCTTCTCTCTTCTAAAAACAAAACCGCCCCTCTCTCTTCCTTACCGGTGGCCGGAAAGAATTCCGGCGCGGTGGCCGGCCGACCAAAGTAGCGGCGCCACCGCGCCGGAGTTCAAAACTCCGCCGTTTTGAAAACGAAACACGTTTTTAGAAATCCTTTTTCGTCCTCTTTAAAGATACGAACTTACTTTTCTCAAAATCTTAACCAAAATCCTTAGATCTAAAATTTAAATCGAACAAAAAACTACCTTTTTATGTCTCTTTTTAGTTCGGATCTTTGGTGGTTTAGGGGGAGGGTGGCCGAGTTTGGGTTTGGTTTGAGGGAGATGGGTAGAGGTTCGGATTTGTGGTGGTTTAGGGGGGAGAGGCGCGGCTGTGTGTAGTGGGGGAGGAGTGTGGCCGCGGCTGTTGTGTGTTTGTGGGAGGTTCGGTTTTGGCTTGGTGTAGTGTTAAGGAGGGTGTTCGGTTTTGGCTTGGTGTGGTGTTAAAGAGGGTGGCGCGGCTGTTTTGTTTGCTTTGGGGGAGAGGGTGGCGCAGCTGAGTTTGTATGGTGGAGGAGGAGGTGGTTTGTGTTTCTGTTTTAGTGTTTGATTTTTTGCACTGTTTTTTGATTATTTTTGATATGTTTGTGTTGATTTTGTGAGAGAAAGGAAGTTAGGGTTTTTTTTGCTGGACCTCCTTTTCTGTTGGTTTTGATGTGTTTTTATTGAAATTGGATGTACAAAAGAGGATCTGCATAGAGCTGTTGAGATTGGATCTTTTGTTTAATCAGAAAAAAGGCAAGAAACCAAGCAAAAGGGACAAAAAAACAGATGGAGAAAGTGATGGATCAGATGGACCTCTGATCCAAACCATTGACATTGGACTTCCCTCTTATTTTTTAATTAATGAAGTAAATAATAAAATAAATGATAAAAGCAAAAGAATAAAAATAAAAAATAATATAATAAAAAAATAATATAATTAATAGCAACAATAAAAATAAAAACGAAATTAATAAAATAATAAAAAAACTAAGTAAAAATAAAATAATAATAAACTAAAACTATCGCTTTTGGAACCCTAAATGAGGTATTTTAAAATACCTCTCTGCCGAAATTTCGTCTGAAACGACGAAAATTCTCGGCTTTAAAAAGACGATTAAAACGAGTCGAAATTGGGTCAAAAAATGGGGTATGACAAGCCCGATTGAAGAAAAAGCTCATGCATTCTATGGCGATATAGGGAAGACTCAAACCCTTGTGAAAAGGATCGAAGTCGTCATTTTGAAGAAGTGTCTTTTAGGGTTTCATGTCTTGTTCATTGTTATTCGTATACCTTTCTATGTGTCGTCTTGATGCATAGAGCTGACTTGTTTAGTTGAGTTGTATGTTTGTCATTTGTATACCACTCTAGTGCATCTTGCAAGAGTTTGTTTGTTTATTGGAGTTGTTCTCCTTATTTTATTGTATTTGTGATCGAGTCAATCACTGGGTTCTGGTTGAGTGAAAATGAGAGGTGATCTCATATCTAGGGGGAGTCTTAGATATAAATTCACGGGTAGTGATTAGGTGAAAAGGCAGTGAACAAGGTGTGTTCACATAAGACTATGAACTAATACTATTAAGTGTGGATTTCCTTTCTTAACATGGATGCCTACAGATGTAGGTGATGTTGCACCGAACTGAGTTACCAAACCTCTTATGTCCTCCTTACTGCACTTTACTTTATTTCTATTTATTGTTTATTGTGTTTATTGTCGAACCTGTTGTCTAGGACATTTGTCCAATGTAAGCTAGAATTACAAAATAAATGAAACATATGTGCCTACATGTGGGAAATTTATTAAGGGTATAATGGAAATTTTTTGTCAAGTTAATATGATCTTGGTAAACGAAAAAATTCTAAAAGCGACATATATTATGAAATGGATGGAGTATATAAGAACATTATGTGTTACTTTGTATTCACACAAAAAAAATTCCATCTCTATCTCTCCTTCTCATTTAGGTTCTAACTTGTTCTTGTCTAACAATACTCCTACGTATACGTTGATTACAAAGAATGAGACAAAAGGGAAGTATGCAACAAAGATTAAGGATTTGTTGGTTGCCACTGGGAAGCCACAATTGTTTCATGCCTTGAGAATGAAAAATATGAGACAATTGTGGTTTTCCTCAAAAGGGAAAATCTCACTAGGAAAAAATTATAGATTTCACATTCTCAAGGCATGAAACAATTGTGTCTTCAAAGTACGAACCTAAAAATCTTTTTTTTGTGCTACAAACTCCAACTTTATCTCCTACTTTGCAATCGACTTTCCTTACCGTAGTCCCAGTGTTACACAAGAACAAGTTAGATGCAGATTGTATTGTGGTTGTCGTAGGTTGTTGGGGTATGTTGACCCTACCTAATTCAAATATTGTAGAAAAAATAATGTTGTTGAAAGGATTGACATTCGTAAAAGACATTTAGTTAAAATTATTAGCAGAATCAGACTCTAACAATGTCATCATGGCTATCAATGATATCAGCCAACATCGTCATATTTAGAAACAATAGTTGTTAGTCACATCAAGTTAAGCTCCAATTTTAACAATGTTTTTTCTCATGTAAGGCATAGTTGCACGTTATTTAGCGAAATCTGAAATTTCTTCCAATTATGAGATAGTGGCATTTGATTTATCGTGGGAAACTCTTTAAGGAATATTTGTAATTAAATAAATACATAATTGAATAATTTATATTTTATTTCCAATTCAAAAATAAATACATTTCATATTCAAAACCTAGGACACAATTGATATTTATAAATTATTACTAAGTTTTTTGTCAAAAAAAAATTATTACTGAGTTTAATCCCTTACCATAATCGTGAATTATTTTCCAAAATCGACGGTTTCAAATATCTATACTTTCTACTTTGTTTTAATTAGATTTTGATACAATATATTCTATTAATTAAATAGATATTTTAAGAATTTAGTTTTTTAATTTTACATATATATGTGTGTGTTTTTTGTAACGTATCTATTCTTCTTTTTATGAAGATGTTTCTTAGTAATTTTTGAATTGGACAAAAACATCATTGTTCTTAAATTAAGAAAAATTAGAATTTCGAGGTAGGAATATAATTTTATTGTTGTTTCATCTGGCTTTCTCATCCTTCTCTCGACTAAAATATCAGCATAAAACTATCAACAAAAAATTTCACCGACTTAATGATACATCCTTCATGTTAGATCAACTCTTTCGTTTTCTTCTCCATCAAAAATGAAGCATTATCTATCAAAATTAGGATGCAGAATAGAAAAATGTGTAATAAAAAAAGGGAAAAATGATATGTAGAATAAGGAAGAAAATTTATTGTTAGCAATCAAGGAGAAGAAAATCAATAGCAATAATCAAGTTTTAATTCAATCGATTTCCCTTGAAGTTGTTTACTCGTATTTTCCTTATTATTTCCCACACCACCAACTCACAACACCTATACTTTTATTTTTGTTTTTCCCAAATTACAATTGTCAAAACATCCCTATATCTCTCCCTTCTTTAATTCAATTATGTTCTTCCTTCCACCAAGCAAGCACTCCTTGGAATCCTCTTTCAAAAAAACAAAATATTCAATTTTAAATTCAGTTTCAATTTTAAAATATACTTTCATTTTCGTTTTGTTTTATTACAGACATTCCCGTCGAAATGAGATGTGACATGGTCTTTCGTAAAAAGTCAATCACCAAACATTTACATTCCAACCCCCTAAACTAATTTTTTTTTTATTTTAAAAATAATGATGTTTTTGTCCAATCCAAAAGGTGCGTGTGTGTGTGTGGAGGGGGTATTTAAAGGAATTACTAGAATTTCAAAAATTTCAAACAACATACTACAAGAGTCATGTCAATGGGAATTTCTGGAAAAACTTATGAATGGGTAACACAATGACATGATCTTTCAGTTATAAATGACATAAAGAACTGTGTAAAAAAATAAATGATAAAAAATATTTTATTTTATTGAAAATACAAATGTGCAATTTTGTTTCTATCAAACTCATTTCAATAACTATAGTACGTTGAGATGCTTTAGAATGTTAAAGTGGATCAAATGTGTATCAATGACTATTTTAGACAAACAAGTTAAACAATAATTTCGTCAATAATGTGTACCACAATAACCTGTGTACTTTTGAAATTTTATACCTTTGATGATATCATCTTAGGAAATACAGTAAATGAGGCCACAACAAACTCAGATCACTCACAAGAAAAGCTCACCATTATTTGAGTTTATCATTCCCAAACATTACCTCTCATTTTTTTTTTTTAAATTTTTGCCTTCACATAGACAAATAATTACCAAATGCATAAGTCGAGATAAGCTTTCTGTTGAATCAAATAAATTGCGTGATTTGTATTGATTTTTTTCTTCAAAATTACCTTAAGTTGGAATCAATAGTGAATACCTTGAATGATAACATAAATTTGAATTTGGTGCTTATTCAAAATGTGTTTTCACTTATTCATTGAAGAATGTAAATTGATTTTGGAATCACACTATGGCCTAATCGATGAGTTGCGTGCACCCTCGCATGTACCAAATAATGAGTGATAGGAAGTTTTATCCTAAATTGTTGTTTCTCATGAATTCTTCGGTTTTCAAATCTATACAAAGTCATCAATGTCATTTTACTCAATCGAGTGGAACCTACATAGTTATCATTTGTCAACCCTTTGAGTTATATTGTTTAATATATGTGTGCGTGTGAGTGTCCACGTGCGTGTGCGTGTGTGTTATATTTTTCTCGAGCTATTTGACCCTGAACCCATTAAAAGAAAAACAATATTTTTGTTCTTTTGTCCTAAGATAGGAGAACATATATTACAATATCGTTTTGTTGAAGCAGGGGAGGAAAAGGTTAGTGTTATGAATTGAAACATCAAATGAGAAATGTAATATGAAACTCGGTGAGTGTAAGTAAATATCAACAGAAAATTGAATGTTTGCTTGACAACACAACTAAAAAAAGGTCAAATATTAATTCAAAAGGATTCTCAATAGAGAAACATAATGTTATGTATTACTTTGTATTTCACACAAAACAAAAAAGAAACATCAATCTCTATCTATTTTTCTCATTTAGTTTCTGGCTTATTCTTGTGTAACAATGTGTCTACGGTAAGGAATGTTGATTACAAAGTAGGAGACAGAGTAGAAGTATGTAGCATCGTTGTTTCATCATATTTTTTCATATTCCTCTCCATGAAAATATCAGGGTAAAATTGTCAATAAAAAATTCAATCAACTTAATGATACAACCCTTCATATTAGATCAACTCGTTCTTTTCTTTTCCAACATAAACAAAACATTATCTAACAAAATTAAGTTGCATTATAGAAAAAATGTGTAATAAAAAAAGAATGGATAAAATGAGTTGTAGAAGAATGAAGAAAATTTATTGTTAGTCATCAAAAAGAAGAAAACCAATAGCAATAATCAAGTTTTAATCAATAGCAAAAATTTAAAGGCACTAAAATTTTGAAATTTAAACCATGCTACGGTACAAGATTCATTTTTTTAAAAGATGCTACAAGATTCATGTCATTGGAAATTTCTAAAAAAAAATTATGAAGGGATATTACAATGGCAGTGTTTCGGTTATAAATAACATAAATAAATATTAAAAAAAATAAACGATTAAGATTTAAGAATATTTTATTTTATAGAAAATATAAATGTGCAATTTTGTTTTTATTGTAAATGTCTTAATAATTATAGCATGTGTAGATGCTTTAGAATTTTCAAGTGAATAAAATACTTCCTTTTTGACTTTTTTAGACAAACAAGTTAAACAATAATTTCATGAAAAATGTGCATCACAATAACGAGTTAGAATCATTTTCATTTGGTATCATCTTCATTTTTTCTATTTGAAAAGATAAAGGCACAATGAAGTTTGAAAAAAAAAAAATAATTATAGTTAAAATCATCTCCATTTATGACCTCCATTTATTTTTACAAATGAAGAGGATTCTTACTCAAATAATTAATAGTGGTGGGACCCACTTAATGATATGATTCACTATCTTTCACTAGATGACATTCTCTATTTATTTTAAGCAAATGGAGATGATACTTACTCCACAATAACCTATATAATTTTGAAAATATATACCTTTCACGAAACAATCTTAAAAAATACCAAATGAGGCCACAAAAACGATATTATTATAATAGTGAAGCCACAAAATCATAATTTTTTTTGTTAAATAGCATAATGGTTATAAATTCACCTTTTCAATGTGAATAAATGAGGTGTCCGGTGTTCAAACCCCCGTAGAGTTTGGATTTACTCAAGTTCTCATCTGCTCCAGTTTTTCTTTTTGGTTAACCGATGTGTGTGATTCCCCTTAAAAACTGTGACAGAGATGTGATGGAGAAGTAAGGGAGAAAAAAGAATCAGTCGTTGAGAAGACGAGGAACATTGTTCTGATGAAAACTGGAGCGGATGGAAACTGGATCAAATCCAAACTCATATTATGCAAGCTAAGCTCACAAGGACCAAAATCATAAATTATTGATGTCCCTAGAAAAATACTTAATAATGAGGCAGCATAATCATTAAATTGATACTATGATTTTGACGTCCCTAACACTTAACAATAAATTTATAAATTATCTCTCAATTTTTTTTATAAATTATTGCTTAAAAAAGAAATTTGTAAATTTATTGTTATCGTTAATTCAAAATTTTCCAGGGCCTTAGCTTCCATTATATATTCCACCTTTAGTAGGGCTTAGATCACCCTACACATACTAATTGAAAACAATTGTACGCTAATTGGCCAAATGTGTATTCCATCTTTCCCGCCATAATTTTGAATAACAAACGAGACGAGTTAACAAACGAGACGACAAAGCTGCAACTAATCGTACAACCATTGTAATTTGAATAAATATCCCTACCGTCTCAACGAGCTCAAACACCTGCATTTATAAGATAGCAACAATACTCAAATCTATCGATATTATTAAAATACAACCTAAATATCTCGAGAATGAGGTTATAAAAGTTAGAATATCATTTTACCTCTGTTGCAGAGCTTCTTTCGAACAATTTCTTCTTAAGCGAAACTCATTAAGAGCAACCACTTGATTCATTAAATTTCATTTTTGTATCCAATATAGGGTTGTCTAAATGATAAAGACCAAATTAACTTCTACAAAGATCTGAGTTCGAGTCTCACCGGTAATACGACACTATGATTTTGGTAAACTCCATCATCCAATGGCTAAACTTTTTATCATCAAAATAAAAATTCAATTTATGAGGACATTTCTCCTAAATCCCCATGTAGTTTCTCCAACACCAACCTATAACTCCTCCGCAAAACGAAGGGTTCAGATTCATCAAAGAAACACACGTGTAAATGATCGAGAAACCCAACCACGAGATTTCCTCAATTCAGGTTCATATCCTATCACCACCTAGATGAGAAAAAATCGAGTGCTCCTCACACACCCTATTCCTCTCTCTTTCGCTCTGCATTCTCCGCCGTCGTAAAAATCGCCGGTTAGGGTTCCGATCATCTCCGATGGTACAGATCGTGTAACCTTCTCGCATCTTCAATGCTATCAATTTTTTCACCATTTTCCAAGGTAACCGTTTACTCACAATTCTTGAGCTCAAATATTGGCTATTATAATATTGAATTTTTATTTTTTATTCGAATTCTATGAATTTTGTTTGGTGTATTCAATTTCATTGCTTGATATGTAGTATTAGAATTTTCTTTGTTTATTATAAGTATAATAGTATAGTATTAATGTAATGTGAATACTAATCCACTCTTCTTAATTAATTAATTTATATATTTAATTTAATTTTTCGCTTTTTCCTCTGTTGTTTCGTTGTTGCAGGACCTTAGAAAGTTTACAACTTGAAGTGAAGAACAAATCTATAGTGGATTTTTCGGGAATATTTTTCACTTGCAAAAGTTGAATCAAATGGTATTTAACTATTTGTAGTTATGTCAGTTAGATACTGTTTTGTTCACTCTTTTTGTTGATTATTTGTATAGTACTTTCTGTTTATCTATGATGAGCTAAATCCCTCTCACAAATAGACCAAAGTCAATATTTTTAGTTAAGAGTGTAGACCCAATTCGTGGCCCAATTCGGTCTCTGACAACAAATAAACCCAAATTAGTCTCTGACATTTTAATACTGGATGCCAATTATGTCAGGGGACTAATTTGGGTTTATTTTTTGTCATGGACTGAATTGGCCCGCGAAAAAATTGTGAGGGACCGAAGTGGGTCTTCACTCTTGTGTTAATGTTAATATGTTGGGCTATGTTTGTTATCTGAATTTGGAATCGAGGAGCTCATGAATATGATGCTTCATTTTTTCCTTTTGGGGCAGTGTTGAGAATTAGGTGGTTATAAAGTATAGACGAGACAAAAATGAGATGGGGAATGCACATTCTACGATCTTATTGTGAGGATTTTTTAGAGTAAAATTTGAGGGATCTCAATCATTGGTGAGGAAATCAACCGTTGATATGATAACACACATTTATGTGTAGAACAAACTAAAGATTTGTATCCAAACCCTTGATTTTCTGATTGATAGTTGGTATCATTCACTTTTTCTTCTTCTAATTTGGACCCTGTACTTTAGAGGAGCCAAATGCATATAATAAGGGTATGACAGGCTTCATGTAATTGGATAAAATATATATTATAAATTCTAAATCATCAAGATATTATGCTTCTGTTTGGATAAACAATTAAACAAGGGCTTAAAGGAAAATGGATTGTGATAAAAGAAAGGCTTTACATCAAAAGCTACTTTTAAATGAGCTAGTTAGGCAGCATATGAATTTCTTAATTGATGAGGAGGCTCAAATTTGAAGGATAAATTATAGGAGATATATTTAAATCATTTTAACCCCTTTTTTAGATTTAATGTTTAGTCTATGAGATTTTAGCAACTTGTAATCAACCTAGTTGTGTGACACAATCAAACCTTAAGTTTATCTTCTTTTCTGTTTCTTTGAATTGTCACAGTCATATGTCATTTGGCATACATTATCAGATTTTTATCTGTGCTCTTGCATTAACCACATTAGACCATGCAAACGAGCACTTCATCCACATCAAGGGTGAACAAAGTTCTAATACTAGTTCTGTTTTTGAAGTTCTAATACTAGTTGAAATGTAATAGAAACATGGAAGAGAAAAGAAAAGGGGGCCGGGGATGCTAGGTAACGTTCTACCATACAACCAGGATTCATTAGGTTGAGACTCTGGAATTTACCAAAAGGAAATGTGGAAAATTATATAACTAAAAAGAATGATTTTTATCCCATTTTATACTCACCAAACCCTTCTTCTATAGCCCATAGGGCATTATGGAACTTGAGGGAGCAATCATTGAGGACTTCACCTATCCAAACTAGTAGAGATCTAATCACATGGTACTACCATTATTAACTTATCACTGTCTAAGGTAACCCAAGAACATCTAAAAAAGAATCACTTGTGAAATTCACGCAATGGTTTAATTTTAATTAACCCCTCTTCCTTTTGTATTTTATACAATGCCATGTCGGGAAACTTATAGCACCAAGTTACTTTTTTTTTAAAAATTATCCTCCTTTATCCTATGTCAGTTGGATTGATTAAATGAAATAAAGAAATAAACTTATTTTAGATGTACTATTGTATATGAAGCATTGTTGATTTATTTACTTTTTCCTGCAGTCTTTACAAAACAAGGGATTCTGGATGGTAAAAGGATCTGGGCATGTTAGTGACAGAGAGCCGGCATTTGATAATCCTTCCAAAATCGAACCAAAACGACCTCATCAATGGTTAATTGATGCAACTGAAGGGGATTTTTTGCCAAACAAGAAGCAAGCAATAGAAGATGCAAATGAAAGATCTAGTTCAGGATTTTCAAATGTAAATTTTACTCCGTGGGAGAACAATCACAATTTTCATTCAGACACAAGCCACCAAAATCAATTCATTGATCGATTATTTGGGTCTGAAACCAGGCCTGTCAATTTCACTGAAAAAAATACTTACGTTTCGGGCGATGGTTCTGATGTGAGATCAAAGATGATCGCCAATCATTATGGAGATGGTGCATCTTGTGGCTTGTCTATGTCTCATTCTACTGAAGATTCTGAACCATGTATGAATTTTGGGGGAATCAAGAAAGTCAAAGTAAATCAGGTTAATCCTAGTGATGTGCAAGCTCCAGAGCAACATAATTTTGACAGGCAGAGTACGGGTGATCTACATCATGTCTATCATGGGGAAGTTGAGACGAGATCTGGATCAATAGGGCAAGCCTTCGACAAGGATGGCAATGTCATTTTAATGGGACTTGCCTATGGCAATGGGGATGCCCGTATCAGACCGTTTGGCACCCCTTATGGCAAAGTAGATAACACAGTCCTATCCATTGGTGAATCTTATAATAAAGACGAGACAAATATAATTTCTTTTGGTGCGTTCCCAGATGAACGGGGTGTTATCTCTGTGGGCAGGGCTGCCACAGAATATGAACAGTTATATAATCAATCATCGGTTCATGTGTCAACAACAGCTCATGAGAAAGAGTTGGATGCATCAAATTCTGATGTAGTTGCAAGTACTCCTTTGACGACAACAAAAAAGCCTGAATCTGTGTCCAAGAATAAACAAGATATCAAATCAACAAGGAAAGAATCTCCAAACACCTTCCCTACTAATGTCAGGAGCTTGATATCTACTGGTATGCTAGATGGTGTTCCTGTGAAGTATGTCTCGGTGGGGCGGGAGGTAAATTTTGGTCTTTGTTGTCGATTTTTTCAATTTGAAAATGCTTCTTTATAAGTTATGTTCCTCAATGGATGCAGGAACTTCGTGGAATTATAAAAGGCTCTACCTATCTTTGTGGGTGTCAGTCATGTAACTATTCCAAGGTTAGTAATCCATTGGTATACACTCTGACCAAACACCTTAATAATGGTTTTCAAATTTTTTATACCTATTGATTGATGTTTTATTTTATTAGGGTCTGAATGCTTTTGAGTTTGAAAAGCATGCCGGTTGCAAATCAAAACATCCAAACAATCACATTTATTTTGAGAATGGGAAGACCATTTATCAAATAGTACAGGAATTGAGGAGTACCCCTGAAAGTTCATTGTTTGACACAATCCAAACAATTTTTGGTGCACCAATAAATCAGAAAGCATTTCGCATTTGGAAAGGTAAAAAATTCCCGACCTTTTTAAGCACAAACAGACTAACGCCTGCGTAGGAAATATTGAATTTATTGTTTGGGCCTGTTTGGTATGTCACTAATCCCATTTTTTTAACTCTTGCCAATGGTCTTCAGAATCATTTCAAGCAGCAACACGTGAGCTTCAACGAATTTATGGAAACGAAAAACGTAACCTCTAAGTCCCCACCATCTTTGCGCAAACTTAACTTAGGTTAGGTTCTAGTGTGAATAGAAAGATACATCAGTTTTCAGTATTTTTCGTGTATCTTTGTTTAGCTCCGTGACTTTTGGTGCATTGTGTAACTTGTTGGTTTCACTCAAGATTGGAAGCTTTATGTAACTTATGTCCAAATCATTGGGATTAGGTGCTTTTACTGACAGAATTGTCTAGTATAGTCTCTAGAAAGCTCATGTTCTTGGGTGATTAAAGGAGCAAGACTTGTTAATTTCGGGGCACTGAACTCGGCTTGTGAAGTGTCCTGTAACATTTTTATTTGTCTTCAAATACACAAGAAAACTCAGTTGAATATTTTAATTGTTCCTCATGGGTTGATGGATTCTAGAGAGGATCATAAATAATTTCCGTTTGCTTGTGCATTTGTTCATTGACAAATGCTGATTGTTTCGAATAAAATGTTAAACGAAATGCAAGAATTATACTGACTGGTCAGTATAAACAACTTAGCCAAAGTTTGCTTTGGCGGTGTTCGTAAAGTATACACAATTCTTCATTTTGTGTGACCTGTTGAGTGTGGTAGGTTTGGTTCCTGTAGCACGCTCATGCTTTTATTTAGGATGAAAATTAGTAGGTCATGATGAATGTTCACAAGACCTTTTTTATTACAATAAGTTATAATGAATGTTTTTATTTTTGGAAAGGGAATATACAAAAGTTTAGATAAAGGTACAATTTAACCAAAGAACATAAAAAAAAAAAAAAAAAAAAAAAAAGACGAAGCCAAAAACAACCAAGAGGTCAATCCACCAAAGATTAAGATCATATAAAAATGTTTTCTGCTTGGCTTTAATACACACCCAAACGTGGATCGGACCAAATCATCCAAGCGCAAGCTAGCCAAATGTTGAGAATGGAGGACGAGATTAAGAGAAAAAGGGCCAATAAATTGTTGAGCATGGAGGACGAGATTATTTGACAAAGCACTAGAAGAACCTAACCAGTTGAAAATACCATACCCAACACTTCCAGAAAAAGCGCAATCAAAGAGTAAGTAGTTTTGGGAGCTTTCCTATACTCCACAACTATGAAGACAAGAAGAGGACTCTGCATTGATGATGCCACTCTGAATCAAGTTGGTCTTTGTAGGGAGCTGATTTTGAATTAGTCTCCAAGACAAAAGGGAAACCTTAAAGGAGTGTGTTTGTTCCAAATCAAATTTTATAGGGGCAAATGACCCTCTAACACATTCTGAGTGAGCAAATGACATGCTCCTTTAACAGAGGTCTCATTGTGATCAAGCCTCCAAACCCTGTCTAAAACACTTTCTTGCAAAAGAATGTTAAAAAGCAAGGATCATAACTCTGATAACAATTTTTCCTACCAAGCAAAAAGATTTCTTCTGCAACACCACCCTCCACCATTACCCGCCCAATCAGATCTAAATAGATACGCCCCTGAAATTTGTTCATCTAAAGACAAATTAAATAAGATATTGAATTTCTCAAAAGAAAATACCACATTGCAACCAAGGATCATGTTGTTCCTGAAAAGAAAGTCGTGAAACCAAAAGTTCTACTTAAACCTATGCTTTTTTTTCATCAACTGCAAATCTCCACCAAATAGAAACTTTCCTGCCACCAGATTGCACCAAGTCATTCTGTACACCATTTGTAATCCACATTTAATATTGCAGCGTAGAATCTACAAGCATTCATTGTTTCAAATGACAATAGCATGTTAATTTTTCTTACACAATATTGTCATCTGTGCTTTGTGTCAAATGTCCGTCTTACTGTTCTGGCTTCCTGAAAGAATTTCGACATGATTTTTTCAAAGCCAAAAATGTGAGCTGAGCAAACGTGCAGTCTCGATGTGTTTTATGACTTTTCCAAACATACACTAATATTTTGAAACAAGTTGAGTTACAACACGTAGTTAGTAGCTTGTGGGTTACATGTATATAATCTTTTAGTTTGAAGTATCCAAAGTATCCATCACCGCATAGCCAATCAACAGAAAATGCAATATAGAAATGTGTATGATGAATAACTCACCACTACACGCCAATGATAAGCAAGTTTATACAGTGAAAAAAATGGGTCCGTCCTAATCCCAATCAAACAGAGGTAGTTAGACATTCATTCACTACAATCACATTCAGTTTTTTGATTCAATATAAGTCCAAAACTACTTATCACGCACAAAATTAATAAATAATGCCACATTGAAAACGTTGAGCACAAGTCAGCATCATGATTTATCATACAAGTAATTTCTTCTTCAATAATGTTGCCACCAACTTGTAAAAGTGTCCTCAACCACAGCAAGCAGATTTTTGTGCAGCCTGTCCAGCCCCCGTTGCAGAGTCTTGGTTGATTTTGATGGTTGTTGGCTGCAATAAAAGGTATCACAAAACATTAGGCTCGTGAGAAAGGGAGATAATGTAAGTATATTATGATCATCGTATTTATCTATGTAGGAATATCGTATCGTGTAAATATATATATATATATATATATATATATATATATATATATATATATATATATATATATATATATATATATATATTGTGTAATTATTGCTTTGAATTTTGATCCTATATAATATTGACTTTGTATTTTGAACACACGGTTTCTCCATATGTCTTTCTATTTTTCTCTCATTCAACAGGAGAGAAGAGGTTTGGAGACATGAAACTATGACGGATTAACACGTGAAACAGATGAAAGATTATCAAAATACCTCTGCCTTGTTGTCAGTGTCAGCAAGCCTTTGTTTTATGTCTCTTGCTATGGAAAAGAAAACTTCCTCCACATTTAGATTTGTCTTTGCACTCTGCAATTGAGCATTTTCATGAGCATAACATAGAAGTTCAGAGAGTTTCCACATTTTCAGGTAAATACACCACTTACAGTTTCGAAGAATTTGATTCCATACTCATCAGCCAGTGCTTGGCCTTTGGACGTTGGCACAGCCTAAAAAGAAAGGAAAAAGTACATATATAATATACAATCACGAACATCACAAATCTGACACACACACACACACAGACAGATACGAGAGAGGAGGCTCGCATTTGTGGCACCAAATCAGAACTCAACCCTCTTCGAACCTCCCCGTTCGTCAACAAAAATGTTTAGTTCACTCACAGCAACACGGTTTCTTAAACATCCTTAACGATGCAATTCAACCTTCCAGTAAATTGGCATAACGACTATGGAAGTACATTTGACAACTGTAAAGGTTGATGTACAGGGGGGGGGGAACGAAAAGGCAGGAGGAAAATAAACATAAAGCAGCATTAAAACATTGCCAACAAAGTTTGCATACCCTTTTGCTTTCGTCCATATCTGCTTTGTTCCCTACCAGTATTTTGTTAACATTATCCGAAGCATGTTGCTCAATGTTGCGAATCCAATTCCTGATATCTGAAATCATTAGAAGCTAGGTGAATACTCCCATGAAAGGAAAAAAATATTGAAATTTTACTAGTTTTGCACAGATCAGTAGATTTCAAACTAAAGCAACAGAAAGGAACATTACTGTTAAATGATGCTTCATCAGTAACATCATAGACCAGTAATATGCCCATGGCACCACGATAGTAAGCTGCAAAAAACAAATATTTTGAGAAAGTATAGTAAGTGCCGTAATCCAGATGCCAACAGCCAAACAGCGTGTTTCAATGTGCCAATGCAATATTACTAAAATTATTAATAATAAAAAGAAAACCTATGAGGATCATAAACCTTACCTGTTGTAATTGTCCGGAACCGTTCCTGTCCTGCAGTATCCCAAATTTGGAGCTTGATCCGTTTGCCATCAAGTTCAATGGTTCTTATCTTAAAATCAATACTGCATTAAGGTATGAGTGTGATATTAGAGAAATCTCAGGTAAACAAAACTCAACAGTTTTACTACTAAACCATAAAGTCATACCCAATAGTTGTGATGAAACTGGTAGTGAAGGAGCCATCAGAAAAACGCAAAAGAAGACAACTTTTTCCAACACCTGCGAAGAACAATAACAAAATAAGTTTATATTAATGGTAAATCCAAGTATGTTTCACACAAAAGCAACACAGTTATTCAAAATGGCTACTAAAATACTTCATTTTGTAAACCAGGGTATCTCAGTGTGCAACGCAACTGCAGTGCAGAGACACTAACCAGGGTAATTGAATTTGAGATCAACTAAAGGGGCTGACATCTCACAATATATTTTTTTCTATACGTACTAGTCATGGATCGAACTCTTACCAAATGGTTAAGAGACCCAAACATCTACCGCTTGTGTCATACTCATACCATGCCATGTTATTTGATGATAGTAATAAAATACAAAAAAACAAAGCACAAGAACATCATGTAGAAGCAATTGGACCGCCTAAGGCCTAATTTTGTGTATAAAACAAATAAATTGTGGGTGATAGATTATTGAGATGTTATAGTATATACAGTTTTAAGCTAAGAGAATGAAATATTCTGTTTATTGTAAACATCAACTATACATCTTACTTTGTCAATAATTTGGGGTTACTGCAATTGTAATGAACGGATCACATAAAAGGTTAAATTTAAGCATAATCACACAAATTTGTCAAACAATGCAACCTCTTCATACCATAATTAACATTACAATAACACAAACAATGATTCAAATAATGGGTCAAACTAGATCATGAAAAGATCAAACCTTTCACAATTTAAAACAAATCCCAAATCAAAAACAAGGCCATAGCCTATCATTAATCATTATAAAATAAATTTTTATGTAACATTTGTTTTACCCTAGTTTATATCATATCATAAATATTAATACTTTTCTGGTAAAAAATAAATAAAAGGCGAAAAAAAATATTTACCGCTATCGCCGATCAAGAGAAGCTTAATGAGATAATCGTAATCGGCACGAGCCCTTGCCGGTGGAGCAGCCATCAAAATGAAAAAATGGATCTGTTGAAAATGGTGTTTTTTTTTCTGTGAAAAATGAAAATGCAAAAATATGGTGAGAGAGAGAGAGAGAGAGATGGATCTCCTCCAAAATTTTCACAAGTAAAGGAACATGGAGATTTTAGAGAGAGAAAATAACGGTGCTTATTTTTGTTTTTTCTTAATTATTTTATTTTTTGAAAAAAATGATGAAAATAAAGAGAAGGACAGAGAGAGAGAGAGGATTACAACCTTGTACTGTATTTTGAAGCTGTCTCTCCTATAATTGTGGTATATACAAATACAATACTCTTCACCCTCTCTCTCTTCTTTCTCTCTTTAAATTTTATTGTTCCTCCGCATATGCGCAAGTGAATGCTAGCAATTCTCCCTTATGCAGCCAGATATAGACTTGCAGCCGCAGATTTCATCGTGTCTTTTTTCTTTATTTTTTCCTTATACATATTCTTTTATGGAAAAACGAGTGCACTTAGGACATTGTTTAAGTATACAAAAGTAGTAACTTTTACTTTAAAAATTGTGAAGTTATGACTTCTAAATGACTTTGACTTGTATTTTTAAAACAAAATTTCTTTTTGTGGATTTCTTAAACAATGTCCTTAGGACACTTGTTAGTAAAACCCTTCTTTTATCTATATTGTTATTGTGCTGACATGTGTTTATCAATTGCGATAGTACAAAAGACTAATATAAAAATTGAGTGCGATAGATAAGGCATAAACACAACATTGTTACTCTCTAAAGGAGTCGTAAGAGTGAATTATGTATGTATTGATAATACCTTAGCCTATTCTTTGACGAAAGAAATATCTCGAGAAAAAGTAGTAAACACAACCAAAATGATGGGATTATTTCCTATAGATCACTCGTGATGGTAATCTGACTTAAATGACTAGAAATCTCAACAAGTCATAGAGTGATATGAGATGAACATGCTTTAATAAATTAGAGAAGCATGACTCCGGAAGCAATAAGGGGACGAGGTAATAGAAACTCTTAATGAGATCTAGAATCGAAGGGGTTATAGAAGCACCCTTGAAAGACCCACCTATGCAAATGTGGAACTAGGGCCGGTTCCTATGGAATTATAAGGCTGAATTCCTACAAAGTTCATTAAACTAAGATAGACGTGCAAGATCATTAAAGCACAAACTTTTAGAATACACATTAGGAAAAAGTTGTGTGTGGGTTGTATGTCATAGATAGAGTTTAAGACTACGAGTCATCCTTGTTGAAACTGGATTTTACTCGCTATGCAAATGTTCAAGTCGTAGGACACTTGTGCTTATGCACAATCATATAGAAACGTTTGATGTTACAATTGAAACACTACTTTTAAATTTAAGTGGGGATTGCTGAAACTTTAGTTGAAATTGGAGGAAAATTTAAGAGTAAATATCAAGTCTTAAAGACTTTGGACTAGAGTGCGTGAAATGAAAAAAATAGTGGAAGTCTCACATGGGAAAATTAGCACAAATTAGTAGTGTTTACATAGCAGAAGTGAGACTTCACTGATGTGCCCTTATGAGTATACCCAATTTTATGAATGGGCGTGAATGCACACAAAAATTAATTACAACACGCATGATGACACAGACGTTGTACGTCTGGGCTTGGACTTGACTAAATCGTAATTTTTAAGAACCCAAAAAATAAAGAGATTTTTTATCTCTTGTATGTGTTTGTTTTACTCCTCAAGTTTTCATCAGTTTTTTGCGCCCCAAGTTTCGCTTGACTTGACCAAGTCGGTTTCTCCTCCCCCAAAGTTTAGTTTAGTTTCTTCCCCAAAAAGGATTCCACATAAACCACAACTCACACCAAATAATTTTATTGAGTTATCGAGAACTCTTTCTCTTTTCTCCCTCTTTCTGCTCGATGCGTTTTTGAGCCACTTCTCCCCTTTCTTCAATGTCCCTTCGAAATTAAGAGTGTTTTTAAGACCGTAGACCCTTTGAAATAAATAGTGTAGTCCCTTCAATAAATTACGTCTCTTTGAAATAAAGAGTATTTTTAAGATCATAGTCACTTTCATGGTATAATATCCCTTCAGAATTAAGAATGGTCTTAAAATTATAGTCTCTTTCGATATTTTATGCCCTTGGAAAATTTGGAGGTTAGAAAGGTAGTAACATCATATGTTAGTGGTCAATTTACCATAGTAGAGTGGTCATAGTACCATATTCGTGTGATTTCAGTGTTAAATTTGAATGGTTTGAGTACCATATTGAAGGTGTATTTCTAGGATGGATCCTACAATGCAATGGGACTCCAAAGAGTTGTAGCTATGCTATGTTGTCCTGAGGACGTCATGGTCGATAGTCTACTTACATAATTTTAGACAGTGCTACGAAATGTTATAAAAAAGTTATATGATCGTGACTTAACCCAATAATAACTTCAGTGGTTGAAAATTATTTTTTAAAATAGATTTTGAAAATCCAAAAACAACGATTACCACTATGCTGGCATGTCTAAGTGTAGTGAGATACGTTGATTTGATTTTGTAAATATAAATACTCTTATGATATTGGAGGAATACATGCTTGAGGACAAACCCAAATCTAAAAAGTTTAGGCACACTCACACAATTTATGTTTTTTTTAAAGATAAAATAGTTTAATGATGTTGAATGATGTGACTAATTTAATTATTATTTAAATTTTTTATTTGTGTGTCCAAATAATTTTATTTGTATAATATTGACTTCTGTTAAGACTTACTTGATGTCTTAAATGCATGTGCAACTTATTTTAAAATAATATTAATTATCTTGGCTACTGTTATATATTCACTGTGATATTATTTTAACTTGAAATTGCAGAAAAATAAAAATTATTCCACCATGTCACGAAATTGATTAAATATTATTGCTTTTATTGAGAATACTTTTTTTTTGAAGAATCGTCATTGTAAACACATTATTAATGATTTTGTAATAAAAAATAATTTGAATCATAATGATTACAGGAGTGGAAGTATTAAGGTTTTTCTTTAATATGGATGACTATTTCTTACTTATGAGGAGGCAGGAGCCAAAAAAATTTACATTTGATTAGTTCGTTTTAGGAACATTTGATTAGGTTCTTCTGAGAATAAGGATTCAAATGCATTTCATTAAAGTAGGAAATACAAGGTCGTGGATGATAAAATTAGTGGTAAATATTGTCACTCTTACTAAAAAGTGAGCTATACTATTTGTTAACCGCCTAATAAAACTAACATCATAGTTTGTAAAAGAGTCGAGGAGTTTACAAGAATTCAAAGTAGCATCCAACATAGAGACCTAATCAAGAGGCCTATGAAGACAAATAACAATTTATTGATTATCTAGCTCAAAATAGATATTCTTAGGCTAAATTTTCTCATCATTAAATAAGCAATAAGGGACTCAAACCGTTCTTGCTTGAACAAAATTATCATCATGATCACAAAGGCACGTATCAAAACCAATTTTTTTTTCAAGGATTGGAAAACCCTGCATCAATATTAATTTTATAGAAATCTTGAGAAGAGGCTTAAACTATTAATTTTTGTTGGAAAACAGAGCCTCTATACTCCTTTAATTTGCTTATTGAAATTGATTTTAGAAGGACTTTTTCCCTCAGTTTGTTCTTAGCCTCTTTCTATTTTCCTTTTCAATTAGTAATTCATGACTATGTCTATATAAGGCTGGAGTATGCATGTAACCCAAGGTATCAATTTAGACATAGTCACACAGCAAACATAGACTGAACTCCATGATTTAGGTTGCACTAAATTCTAACAATTTTGCTATGCGCGTTTTCTTTATTCTCTAATAACTAAGTCAAAGCCATTTGGAGCTTCTCTATCCAAATAAAAAGTCAGGCTGGTAAATAAAATTAAGTCAGCCATTTAAAAAATTATGTCATTTTAATATATACACACGATTAGGTTGTTAATAGAGGTGAGAATAGGTTGGTCTGAACGAAAATTTAATACGCTTAAAGTTTGAGTAGATAAAAAAAAAACTTAAGACCTAAGTATGATGTTATATGTCATATGTATTTTTAAGCCTTTGTCCGACATTTCTGAAAGTCATGCATAACATCTTAGCCTATTTAAAGACTAGTTTTATGTTATCACCTTTAAATGAATAATTTGATATTGTGTTAAATATATTATTGAGCTAATGAGTCAATAAGATTAAGTACTATTTTGATATTTAAGATAATATTTTAAAGAAGCCGACTTGATATTATTTCAATTCTATTTTTATAATAATACAATTAAATATGGGGAAAAACTAATTTTATAATATTAATACAATTAAATATGGGAATAATTAATATAGGTTAATATCCTAAAATTATTGTAAAAGTTAACGAATTTATGATTTAACAACACAAAGTACAAAAGTTGATATATAGTAAGAAAAATTGTAGCAAAAAATATTCTTATTTACGTAAGTAAATCGATCTGATAGACCTAAAATATTTTTTTGTAACATGTAGCCGAATATTTTTAGTTGAATAAATTTCTAAAAAAACAAAAAAAAACTTCTAAACTTTTTTAGCTTTATCTAATTTTAAAAATATGGTTTAATTTGGACTTGGTGTAGGCAGGTCATAGACCTCTGTCCATCAGCCAAGTTTATTTCCACGCGTACTAGTTAAGGTACCATTTTCTCCCTAAATTTGTATCCATGTGGCTAGCGTGTCGAACATTAGATATGGATATCTCTTATATATGATATTCAAATATTAGTTCACCATGCTATGAAAGTCTAACCCTTCTGCTAGACTCGTTCTTTATTGGTAAATTTTGTTCAATATTTATTTGTCATGACTAACCACCACAAAATTTCAACAAGGTCATGCTAACTTGTGCCCCAAGTTAAGAAACTAAAAAAAATTAAGAAATAAATTTTAAATTGAAAAGATAAATGTTTAAAATTTAGGTGTTAGCATCTCTTTTAAATTTTTAAAAGCCTAAAATGTGGTTTTGGTCCCTGCAAATATGCCCAGTTTTGATTTTAGCCCCTGGTAAAAAAAAATTTTAAAAAGGTCCTTGCGAAATATTTTGTTTTTAAAAATGGTCCTTGGCCCCACTTTCATGCTGATTTGGCACATTTTTTCCTACGTGGCACTTGTTGACTGTGTATGACCGATACACATGGCAATTCCCAATTATATTAATGATTTAACAAATTCTTTTGTTTTATTTAATTAAAAATTTTAAATTTTAATAAAAACAAAATTAAAAGGGGAAAAATCTGGGTTTTCTTTCTTTCTTTCATCCCCTTCATCTTCTTCTCCATCGTGTTCTTCCTCCCTAACACTAAACCTCCTTCTTTGCATAACCTTATTTTTTAATCCAAATTACCTAAACTCAAATTTTTGAAAAAATTACCAAATTCAACATTGTTCTTGCGTGAACGAACAGAACAGCAACACTTTCATTTGCTTTCCAACTTCATCCCAACTTTCCCACTTCTATTCACATAGGCACTATATCTCATAAACAACAACACCACCACCACCACCACCACCAACAACAACAACAGCAACAGCAAGTGACAAAACGAATCCAAGCTTGCAAGCTCTCAAACTAAACATTGTTGTATCTTATCATTGCAAACTGCATATATCCAGCTCCCATCTTCAAGTATCTCAAAGCTGCTTCATCTCATCTAAATCTTAAACAAATCAATATTATGTGAAATAATTGAATTTTTCAGAATTTAGATATTCAATTTACTCAACCTAACTTCCGACCTATGTGACCCATATTCATAACCAACCCAATATTTCATCTTTTCACCGCAATTCATAACCAAATTCGATTTCAAACGTTTGCAGAAACAACAGAGACAAGAGTTTTGAGATTAATTAAAACAAAAAAAAAATTATTGGTGTTGGCAAGAGTTCGATTGAGAGATTGAAGGAAGAAGGAAGAAGGAACCGATTCGATTGAAGGATTGAAAGAAGAAAGAAGAAAGGGGGAAAATGGGAAACCCTAACATTTTACCCCCTTTTGTGCATTTTTATTTTGTTTTTTAAAAATCCGAAAATATATTGTCATTTTTTTAAAAATTTTAAAAAATGATTTTTTTATTAAGTGTCTTGCCACGTGGATGCCAGCTCCACAACTTGACACAGTCAGCAAGTGTCATGTATGCACAAATGTGACAAATCATCACAAAAGTGGGACCATGGACCATTTTTAAAAACAAAATATTTTGCAAGGACCTTTTTTAAAAAAAAAATTACCAGGGACCAAAATCAAAACTGGTCATATTTGCAGGGACCAAAACCACATTTTAGCCTTTTTAAAATATTGAATACACAACTTTCAAAAACTTATTTATATCTTTAGCTTCTTAATTGGACAAATAAAATTTTTATGTATATGTTTAGTATGGTGGGTATGTCAGAAATCATGACGACCTTGTAATTTTCCAAAAACTACACTTTGTAACTTATGTAAAATCACAGTGGATCACCGTGATTCTGTCATGTCCAACGTGATACCAACTATACATTTTATCCTTCTTGATCCTCCTCCCAATAAATGCAAGAGTGAATGATTTTTTTGGACCAGGCACAAGAATGAATTATATATACGTTTGATACAAGTGATAACGAAAGGTAATGTTAAAAATAGAAATAAAGATACACCTATCTACGCTATCAACTTCATATCTTCTCATCCACTACTATTTCATATACTTTTTGTACAATTGCACATTTGATGAAAATTGTACTCTCATTATAATCTCCACGGCAAAGGAGACCTGAGATAAGCATCTATTGTTACAAACGCATAATAATTGAAAAATTCCCAAATAAATCATGTGTCTTTCGGAAAGAAAAAAAAAATGTTACCACGTCAAGGAATCTGAGGAGCATATAAGGCGAGTTCTTATCTCCAAACCAAATTTTCTCCATACATAAGAGCAAGAAATTAAATTCATAACTACTTGCTTAAAAGGTCTTAATCTCTTATCATTTGAATCAATTCATTGTTGGTATTCTACAATATATACCATGTTGTAATTGAAAATTAATGATGAATTTTTTGTGATGCGATTATGTCATCAATTTTTTTTTTGACAAGGTCAGCAGACTAATGTTATGTGATATGTTTAAATGTTTAATGATTAATACAAGCTTTATCAACTGGTTCATATTTCATATGAAAAGTAAGGTTAACCTAAAGGGTAGTGTGTTACTCCTGTTGTTTCTGTTCGTTAATTTTAACTTCACCTTAACAAAAAAAGAAAGTTGCTAAAATTCAAAGCCACGTATATTCACCATTAATTAATTATATCAAAACAGGTAGCTAGCTTGGACATGTTAGCTGCCAACTTGCACCTCTTTACAAGAAAAAGATTATTAAAAAAAAAAAAAAGAAGTTAAATTGAGTGTGCAAAAGGTGAAAATATGTTAAGGAGATGTAGTATTGTCCACAAAAGTTTTCTAAAATCTTTTAAGAGATTTTCGAGTCAGGTTAAGTGAGAATAAAAATTTCTCCACTTTTCTAATGTTAATTTATTTATGTTAACACATGTTCTTGCTTTATCCATCTAGTGTATAGTAATTCTTAACATTTCGTGCCTTAATTAGCACTCAAAAATTTATTACTAGTTTGGATTATCATATTGGGAGAAGGGTGCATTTTCGTTGAACACTTGTAATTCTTACCATTCACTTGTAGAAGATTTCCTTGATGAGGAGCAACAAATCATCAATGATCAGGTTGTATAGATTTTTGCTATCAGATAAATACACAGGCGACCTAATTATACTCAATGGTGCATGGATAGATCTTTGACCGATCATAGGCCAATTCTTCTGTGTGACAAAATGTTTAACTAGGACCCAAAACTTTTCAGAAGGAGAAAACGGAAGAACTTGAGTATTGAGGGTTGGGACGGATTTTGTGTTAATAGAGAAGTTTAAGGGGGTCGAAAAATAGATGAAAGATTGGCACAAAGCACATTGCAACAACCTATAGGAGAAAATAAAAAAAGCTCAAGAGCACTCGAGCTCTTTGGATTTAAAATGTCACGAAGGGGTTATGGAGGAGCAGGGTGTTCATATGAAGTAGAAGGCTCAACTCTTATAGTAAAATAAACCCTCAGTAAAATAAAAACGCAATTTTTTTAAAATTTTCTATCCTAAGAGGCAATTTAGGATGCATAGAGGAAGATTGAAAAAAATGTAGAACCTGAAATTTAGGATGCATATATTAGCAACATATACCAAAATTTGTTAACATTCAACGTCCAGTATATAACAAAATTAGCAATTATATTTTTCAACATTCAACATATAACAAAAATTTTGACATTCAACATATATCTTATTATATAATATCTGTTAACATTGCAACCATCCTTGCAAACCCTAACCCTACTTCATTTGGCGCCAATTCATGTGAGTCATTGGATCTCCAATCAATCTGATCTACACACATCACAAGAAGCATTTAAAACCAATGGCAAGCCCTATACCTCAATCTTGGGCGCCAACTCCTTCCTTAATTGTGGGTTCAATAATCAAGCATCTTAACTTAATGAGACAACCATAATTGCACACATATCAAGCATAATTGAAAATTTAAAATTTCCCCCCAAAACTCTATAACTCTATCATCATTGTGCATGTCTTTCTATCTTCCCATGTCCCCATTTAATGTTTGAGGTTTTCCAATGCAATGTAGTTATAGCATAGTTGCATTGACAAACAATTAATGTCATCTATTTCCAATATTGAGTGTTGCATATCTATCTCATGGGAAACCATGACTCAGACCTAACCCTCCTTTCTCTCCCTATCTCTCTCTACGATTCTTCATCTCCACCCCTTTTCTCTCGCACCCATTCTCCCAATGCCATCGTCCACTCCCGCTGTCAGAACCACTGTGGAGCTCCGTCGTATCAGCACCATCACCCGTGTGTTGTGTGATAGCTAGATGTGTGTGTCGCCCCCATTATAAATGGTCGTGTGATAGCTAGATGTGTGTGTCTCCCCCATTATAAATGGGGGCTAGCAGTTGTCTTTTAAAAGGTTTCAGATTTAAGTTAATCTTTAGTTCACATAGTCATTACAAGGTTCATTCAAAGCTCCAAGTTAACATGTCAGACCTTTACACCCCAATCGCTGTTGTTTCTGGTGGAAAAAAGAACTTAAAATGATTGTTCGTGTGGCACATATCTGGTGTGTTCATGATAGGAGCACTCCAAGTGAAATAACATGCATGAATATGTTGTTAGTTGATGAACAGGTGTGTTATTTCACTCTGTTTTAGTTATTTTGTTGCATTCGATTTTAATTAATTGATTTCTTAAAAAAAATGACTTATTAAATTCTACTTATTGGCTTATTGTTTTGTAGCGTGGGAAGATGCATGCAACTGTTTGAAAGTCTTTGGTGCCTACCATCAAGAAAATGGTTGAAGAAGGATTGACTTATCATTTATAAAATGTTATGGTAGGATTTAATGAGGGTAATTTTAAGCTTACGCCCCACAGGTACAAGCTGAACATGATGTCTACTACAACTTTCACCAAAGTTGCCGCAAGCAAAGTACCAATGAATGTGTTTGACTTCATGCCATTCAAGGATATTATAGCTTCTGGTGAGGAGGAGAAGATAACCGGTAAGTTAAACCTACCATTTAAATCGCCCAGCATACGTGCGTTGATTGATTTTATATTTTGTGTTTGGTTGTTAACAGATGTCATCGGCCACGTCGTTGAGAGGGATAACATCAGAGAAACAGAAAAAAATGAAAGAAAAAACAAAGTGACCTTACTTTAGAAGAGCTTGAGTAATATCATGTGATTTGTGTATAACGAGATTTTTAGGAATATTTAATGACAATATAATATATTTGCATATGCTATACGTTATAGGCAAAAGCGTATCCATTGTTCCCTTTGGGGTGATTTTGCTGAGACAATGGACAAATATTTGTCCACTAATGACAACTCCTCTCTGATAATTTTAATTTTGTAGTTCTGCAAACTGAGAAAGTACATGGGTACGTGCATTTTTTGGTGTCATGAATTTCTAACAGTCTTAGTGATTTATTAAACTTAAAATTGTGTTGCTAATTTAAAAATCGTTTGTGGTTTAATTGAAATCGTATTTGACTTAGGTGTAATGGGTGTGGCCAATTCCTTATTTGGAACTAAGAGTGTGTTTGGATGAGGTAATTAAGAAATTTTGAAGAATTTAGAATTCTAGGCAATTTAAATGATTCAATTAAATTGACTTCATTTCTAAATATTCTTGTTTGGATGGAGTAATAAAAAATTTCATTATCGTCATTTTTTGGCAACTTTTATAAATTTTATTTTTTTGGGCCAAATTTGAAAATTAAAATTAGGGGTCAATTTGTAATTTTGAATAAGTTGAGGGGTAAATTTGTAATTTCCAAAAAAATATTAGGGGTCAGATTGCAATTTTTTGTAAATTTATTGGGGTCAATTTGAAAATTTTGGAAAATTTGAGGACCAAAATGCAAAATTTGAAAATTATAAGAATGAAGAAATTTGAAATTCTTAGCTTTTAGGTGTCATTTGAAATTCTCTAAGTGTGTTTGGATGAGGTAATTGAGAAATTTTGAAGAATTTAGAATTCTAGGCAATTTAAATGATTCAATTAAATTGACTTCATTTTTAAATATTCTTGTTTGGATGGAGTAATAAAAAATTTCGTTATCGTCATTTTTTGGCAACTTTTATAAATTTTATTTTTTTGGGCCAAATTTGAAAATTGAAATTAGGGTCAATTTGTAAATTTTTTAAAAAAATAGGGGTCAATTTATAATTTTGAAAAAGTTGAGGGGTTAATTTGTAATTTCCAAAAATTATTAGGGGTCAAATTGTAATTTTTTGTAAATTTATTGGGGTCAATTTGAAAATTTTGGAAAATTTGAGGACCAAAATGCAAAATTTGATAAATTATAAGAATGAAGAAATTTGAAATTCTTAGCTTTTAGGTGTCATTTAAAATTCTCTAAATTTAACTTAAACAAAATACTTCATAAATTTCCATCATTTTGAAAATTCTCAATATTATTATCCAAACAATGGAATTCATCTAAAAGTATTTGAATTCCCTCAAAACATTATATTACCTCAAAATATTCCTCCATCCAAACACACTCTAAGGTGATTTTAAATGGGAATCTACTAGAGGTTAAAGCATACAAGACAAAGTTGGACCGTAGATCTCACTATCTAGGAATTAAGACTCCAAAGCCAAGGGTGTGAACCCTTAAAATAGGGCTGGACGTCCTCCAAGAGGGCATAGGGCCCACTTGACAATCACACATAACCCTTTGGGGGCGCCCTCAGCAGCTTAGGAGGGCGCCCAAGTCATGGTTTTGGCCCTTTTATGATTTAGGCCCAAAACCGTGACCGGGTAAGGCCCAAAAAAGGCTACAAATAGTAACCTCGGGACCATTCCCGAGGCATGACCTAAACACAGCACAGAAACCCTAGTTTCTAGAAGCATTGTACTCACTGCCAGTACAGTTGGCGCCCACCGTGGGGCTACGGTAAAACTGACCTAGCCACCGTCTCCCAGAGAAGAACGATCGATACACGGCCTCCTGAGAGTCATCAGAGCGCCGTTTAACCACCATATCTCCCGAAGCAACCTCAAAGCTTTTGAATCCGCCGCGATTCAACCCTAGACCTACCCCTAACTCCATCAGACGACTAACCCACACCTGTTCGGAAAACCCTGATCTAAACCTAGGATTCGAGGCTTAGGGTGGAATCTCTGACCACCAGTCACAAACTCAACGTACAAACCCAAACTACCATCGTCGCCGGCGCGATGGCAGACCCTGCGGCCTTAGAGGCCCTACAACAACAGATCCAGCAGCTTCGCGACCACAATGAAGCCTTGCAAGCAACCATGGAAACCATCCAACAACAGCAACACGCCGAAGGAAACGGGTCTCAGCAAGATGAATCAGCCGACCCCGACCCTCAACCACTGTCCGCCGAAGTTTGGAACGCGCCGGTGCCAGAGAATTTCAAGCCGCCATCTCTTTCCTCCTTCGATGGAAAAAGCGACCCAGTGGAGCATGTGACCGCCTTCAACACTCAAATGGCCGTCATCGGTGCGGCCGATTCTCTCAAGTGCAAGTTGTTAGCAGGGACACTGAAAGACGCCGCCCTGAGGTGGTATATGAACCTGCCTCGGTTTTCCGTCGTCAGCTACCAGGATATGACGCGCAAGTTAACGCACCAGTTCTCAGCAAGCCGCCACCGCAAAGTCTCGTCTACCAGCCTTTTCAACGTCCGTCAAGGACCCAACGAGACTCTCCGCGAGTATCTTGCACGCTACAATGACGCCACCATCAAGGTCATTAACCCTAACCAAGAATTGTTTGTGGGAGCCTTCCAGAACGGTCTCCGCGCTGGCCAGTTCAACGAGTCGTTGGCACAAAAACCAGCAGACTCCATGGAAGAAATCATGTCTAGAGCAGAATGTTACATAAAGGGAGAAGAAAGTAACGCCGAGAAGAAGGCAAGAGATTCCAGGGAGCGCGCTCCCTACGGATATGATCATCGACGCAATTATTACCCGTCCAGTAGCAGAGACCGAGCGCCATACAAACGCCAGGGTCATGATAGGCGCCCACCCCCTCCAGAATCATTCACGGCCCTCAACACCCGCCGTGAACAAATCTGGAGAGAAGTTTGCCACTCCAGAATCATCCCTGAGCCTCAGCCGCCGAGAGGAACAATCATGGGGAACGATAAGGATGCCTGGTGCAAATATCACCGCATTAAGGGACACACTACAGACGATTGTATACATCTGAAAAGGGAAATAGAGAAGCTGATTCAGAACGGCAGATTGAGGGGTTACGTGAAGGAAGGTAGAGGAGAGGACAGGCGCCCCCACGAAGACCCTCAGAGAGAAAAAGAAGTGGCGAAAGAAGGAGAGCGCCACACTTTGAACACCATATCTGGCGGTTTTGCAGGAGGCGGGGAGTCCAGCACCTCCCGGAAGAAGTACGTCAGACAAATAATGTTGCTTGATGACCACACCAGGAAGGAATCAGAGCGTCAGGTGGATATCACTTTCTCAAGTGAAGACCGTAGGGGGGTAATTCCTCACGATGACGATCCCATGGTCGTCACTGTCCAAATCTTCAACTGGGACGTCAAGAGGGTGTTGATTGATCCAGGTAGTTCTGCAGACATCCTCTATTATTCAGCTTTTGAGAAGATGGGACTAGACGAGGAGCAGTTGCAGCCTTTTAAAGGAATACTGGCCGGTTTTACAGGGGAACAGGTGCACGTCCGGGGATACATCACGCTGAAAACAACATTCGGTACGGGTAGTAATGCTAAGACCATCAGGGTTAGATACTTGGTAGTCAACTCGCCCTGTTCCTACAATGTCATCGTCGGCCGCCCAGCCTTTAACGCCCTCGACGCCTACCTTTCCACCAAATTCCTCGTCATGAAATACCCGCTGGATGATGGGCGGGTTGGTACCATTAGAGCAGACCAGCGAGCAGCCCGAGAGTGTTACCACAATAGCTTGAAGATCCAGAAGGAGAAGAAAGGAAGCAGTAACCTAAAAGTGCACTAAGTGAACCTCATTGTATCCAGCCTAGAAGAAGAAATTCATGTCCAGGAAATCAAGAAGGTCGAAGAAGGAAATAATAATGTGAAAGAAGAAGATACGGAGCCCGAGGAGATCGAGAGGGTTGAGGAAGAAAGTACTCCCTTCTTGGTACCCCGCTTGAGGCCAGTCAATTTGAGAGCCAATGCTGATGAAGAAAATGCAGAACACGGAGAGGCCAGGAAGGTTGAGGAAACGAGTACTCCTTTCCTGATGCTTCGCCCAAAGCCGGCCAATCCAATTTTCAGAACCAGGAAGGAAGAAATAGAATGTGATGAAATCAAGAAGGAGCTGATATTATGGACAGAACCAGCCAACCGCAGGATGATGAAAGAGATTGAGGGCAGTGCAGGACGGAACTCGCCATGACAACTCAAGGGCGAGCTGGAGGGAAGACAAAGCCTTTTTATTTCTTACCGTTTTTATCTTATGAATTCGCTTTCTTTTTGTACAGCTAAGTAGTTAGTAAGACAGTAAGGGGCACTCTTTTCCCCCCGCAGTAATGGGGGTTTTTAATGAGACCCCGGTTTTTTATTAATGTCATATATATATATTGCTTGTCCGTCTCATTCTCATTGCATTTAGCAGATCGCCATTGCCGAATCTCAAATGAGCTCGCCGTATGATATGCTAACCACAAAGAAAGCGCCGCCTAATTCCTTAACCCCCAAGTGGGCTCTAAGACGTCGCGAGCTTAAAATGAAAACGCCGCCTAATTCCTTAACCCCCAAGTGGGCTCTAAGACGTCGCGAGCTTAAAATGAAAACGCCGCCTAATTCCTTAACCCCCAAGTGGGCTCTAAGACGTCGCGAGCCGAAAATAAGATCGCCGCCTAATTCCTTAACCCCCAAGTGGGCTCTAAGACGTCGCGAGACGAAAATAAGATCGCCGCCTAACTCCTTAACCCCCAAGAGGGCTCTAAGACGTCGTGAGCTAAAAGTACCGCCCATAGAAGGCTATGAATCGTCAAACTAAGTACCCGCCCGATTAATACTCTTAAGCACGAGGAAACATATATGAATCACATAAACGCCTCAACTAAAGCATTACTCAGAAAATTCGTGGCAGTTGCATAACTAAACATTACCATAGTACGAAGAAGCGCAAAATAAAGCAAATTAAGGAAAGGAAATTAAATAGCATAGAAATAATATCAAGTCATTACAAACCAAATTGTGCCAAATTCAAAAAAATTACATAAGATCATGGTTCATCCACCAGGACGCCATCTACAATAATTTTAAAAGGATCAAAAGCGGAAGTGTCGACGCCAGGATGGAGGAGGGCAAATTGTGCCTTGGCTCTTTCAAAGCCAGCATCAAAGTTCAGAGCCAGCTCGCCCTTCGCTTCAGAAACTTCGGCCTTGAGTTGAGCCTCCTTTTCCGCTCCAGCCGCAACGTCGTTTTGTAGCTTGGCAATGACACCGTCCTTTCCGGCGAGATCTGCCGCATAACCAATCTTCAGATCGGAGATGCGTTTCTCAAACTCAAGCGTCACCGCCTCCCTAGCCTCCCGCACTTCTTTCTCCTTAGCATTTCCGGCCTCCTCCAACTCTTTCTCCAACGCCCTCACCGTAGCTTGAAGGGCCTCCTCATTCTGCACCACCTCCTCATACTTGCGATCAACCGAGTCTATAAGCAGCATGGTCCGCAGACAATGGACCCCCATATCCTTCATCATAAAGGGCACAGCACCCTGACTTCCCGCCTCTGCATCCTCAGGATTGAATACCAGCCTCTCCCTCACGTAAGCACCATAGTCAAAACTTTTGTCCCAGAAAGACGGCACCGAGCTACTGGTTTTGACGGCGCCAATCAGGGAAGGAGAGGGCGTCTTCTTCCCTTTCTTCTCTGATACTGCCTTACCTTTATTATCTTTTCCGGGCGACCTCCTATCGCGCGGAGCCGCCGGAATGCTCTCAACTGGGACTTCGATCGGATGATCAGCCTTCCTCTTTGGTTTGCGGGTAATAAGCCCCGCGGGATCAGTAGTCGCCGTCCCCTCAGCAGCCTTCTTTGCTTTCATCTCTTCAAGATACCTTTTCCTCTCTGCCGCAGTCATGGGCGCCATATCCTCTACAAAAAATAAAGCGAAAGATCAAGAACAAGACAATATAAATACAAAACATAGTCTTGAGCAAATAAATGTGACTCACGTAAATACTCGTCTAGGCCATCTACGTCACCTTCCCTGTTCAATAATTCCCGGATGTTCATAGGCAACATCTTGTCCAAAAAACAGACGACGCCCTGATCGTACGCGTCCAACTTCTCATAGTCAAAACCCATGATGGACGCCGGAGCACTCGTCCAACATGTGGGAAACTTCAGCTTACCGTCCACCCATACTGCGGCCGCCTCACAACCTTTTCGCCCCTTAACCCGAAGGAATGTTTGCCTCCAATTTTTGTAATGAGAGGCGTAGGGCGGAAATAGCCTCTTACCAGGGTGCGCACTGACAGACACCCAAGACTGTTTATCCACCCCTTTCGTGCCATAGAAAGTAAAAAAGGACCCAACCGAGGGCTGGAAGCCCAATCCCTCACAAAGTATCTCAAAGGCGCGGATAAAGGCCCAGCTATTCGGCTGCAGCTGAGAAGGCGCGACGTTGAGACAGTTGAGCATGTCAACTTCAAAGGGCGTGAAGGGATACTTCACGCCCAGATCCTCAAAAACAGCGGTGTACATATGAAACATCTCACTCTTCAGACTTTTCGGCCTCTGTGCGCATACTCTCTCGCCCGGACGGCAAGGCTCCAAAACCACGTCCTCCTCAAATCCCGTAGAAGACACATGCAGCTTACTCCGGAAAAACGCCACCCGTTGCGAGTCCAAGTATACAGACTCAGAACGAAGCACCTCGTCGGCAAAACTCTCTTGTTCTGAATCACTAGAAGACGCCATGTAACAAATTCCCTTCCTACAGAACGGACCTGGGCGAACAGAACGAACAATAACGTCAGATGAATCTCCACTAATACTTCCCGCTTCACCCCTGTCCAAACCAATCGAAGACTCCGTCTCAAGGGAGTGGCCATAGTAGGCCTTATCGAACACCACCCAATCCATGGTTCCATCAGAGCGTCTCGCATGCCTAACGCTCTCCCCCCACAACCTACACCTTTCCTCCGAATTAGCTGGGGATAACTCCCTACCCGCCGCATCGCACTCTCTAATTCTCACCATACTACGAATGTTAAAGCAAAAAGAACGAGATCAAGTAAGGTACCTGGATCTAGACAAACGGAGGGCTTGAGAAGCGAACGAGTACTCCGGACGATCTGTAAAACAGTAAGCTGCAATTTTCTCCACGAACACCGCAACCGCTTGAACGAGAAAAAGAGAACGATTAGGAAGGAAAGGACGGAGACAAAGGAAGAAAAAGAGATAAGGAGAATCTGAAAGTACAAAGTAAAGTAAATCTGTTTCAGTTAAAAACGAAAAAGCCTGGGAAAACGCGCAGATGACGTCACTTAAGTTGGCACGATTTCCGAGAACCGCTAAGATTACGACACGTCAACGGGAGCGAACGGTCGCCGCACGCCAACCGTTGGATCCCGATAAGAAGCGTCCTCAACACGCGGTCCAAAGGGCGCGGCGAGCTACACACAGTTTAATCACTTCGCCTTGTACCAAGACTTGTGCTTGTTGGGCTAGCATAAATATTCCTGTTGGGCTGGCGCCCACAACTCTCGTAGGGCTAGTGCCGCCCACTAAGGTACTCAATTAGAAACATGGAGCTAATACCCACGTTGGGCTAGTATCCATGTTGGGCTAGTACCCATGCAGGGTTTAAACACCCATGTTGGGCTGGTAATCATAAAATTTTTTCACATGGCTTCGTAGCTACTAAGTCCCACTTGCTGGGCAAAAGGTCATAGACAAACCCCCTGTAAATAGTTTAATCACTTCGCCTTGTACCAAGACTCGTGCTTGTTGGGCTGTGGACCGTAGATCTCACTATCTAGGAATTAAGACTCCAAAGCCAAGGGTGTGAACCCTTAAAATAGGGCTGGACGTCCTCCAAGAGGGCATAGGGCCCACTTGACAATCACACATAACCCTTTGGGGGCGCCCTCAGCAGCTTAGGAGGGCGCCCAAGTCATGGTTTTGGCCCTTTTATGATTTAGGCCCAAAACCGTGACCGGGTAAGGCCCAAAAAAGGCTACAAATAGTAACCTCGGGACCATTCCCGAGGCATGACCTAAACACAGCACAGAAACCCTAGTTTCTAGAAGCATTGTACTCACTGCCAGTACAAAAGTATAGCAGACTATTTTAATGACACATTGTCGTAATATTGATTCCTGTTTTGTTTATTTAATATTATTGTTACCGTCACGAAATTTAATAGGTTGAGTACCGGCGGTGTTACGCTCTCGAAAATCTGATTGAGTCCACTGAGATATGTTTATGATTAGGGTATCAATATACGTTTATTATTATTGCATAATTTTCCGTCTTATTTATTTTAACGTAAAATAGTTTAATCAATATTCGTTTTTGTGGATGATGTAGGCATGTCATGGTACTGTTTTGCTACAGTGTGTGAGATTGACACTATGGTGGAATGGTTTTTTCGATCATGTACTCAATGCGCTTCGTTGGTTACCGTTGTTAATGGAAAATTGTGTTGTAAGAAATGCAGAGCGAGTGCAGAAGCGTTGTGCCCAGGTATTATATGAATTAGTTTATTAACTTTGATATATACTACTTCCGTTCCTTTTTAATTGTCACATTTTGACATTTTACACAAACCAAGACAAACTATAAATGTCACTACTTTTGATACAATAATTTATATTTTTACTATAATAACCTTATTCATTTAATATATCATCTCATATATTTCTCTCTCCGTAATAAATAACTAAGGATAATATTGGTAAAACAATATTTAAAGTTGCATTGAACTTTGAAAGTGACAGTTAAAAAGGAACAAAAAATTTCTTCAAAATTGACAATTAAAAAGGAACGGAGGGAGTAGTAGATATCCTCATCCATATTTTTCTGCTTCATTGTATTCTAATGGATTCTTGTGAATTTAGGTTCAAGTTGCATGTTATTGTAATGGATGATACTGGCTCTACCAAATTTGTTATGTTTGATCGCATTGTTACACAATTCATTGGAAAAATTGTCCATGATTTGATCGGTGAAACAAACAGGGTAAAATTGCATCTTATATATAGTCTAGAAAGGGCAGTTTAAAACTAAACATGACATTAAGGTAATCAAACACAGTGCTGCATTTATTTTTAATTTGTGTGTGTGGAGAATTACTTAAATTTTATTGCCTCTTTAAGTTCAGGTGTGCACTGAAACAGATGATGGAAAATACACAAATGACGATACTCTGATGTTGCTTGGTTCTAATAATGTGGTATGAGACCAGTAAAATTGTTTGTCACGGTTATAGCAATGTTAAATGGCCTTTTTTGCGGTTAAGTATAATTATTTTGCAATGTTGTTATACGTAGGATGCATTGGAATGTGGTGATTCTTGCAGTGGTCGAGACTCCTGCCAGCAAGTCCGGAATGAAGAGGTCCTTGGATAGCATAACTTATGGTGATGTTATTGACATTTGAAATAGGAGAGGCGTCAATTATAAAACCCTTGAAATTTGTAGCTGTGAAGATTGAGCCAGAAGAATGAATTTGAGGATTGATGAGTTGGTTTAGCTTTGTCATAGAATTTGATTTGGATCTATTGTGTGGCTTTGGGGCTATCTTTTTGTGGTTTATTAGAACTTTTATTGTGAAATTTTCTGTCCTCTTAACCACCCTAGGCCCATTTTAACCCTTCATTAACTTGGTTAATTACTATCATTGGAAAAAGGTGCATTTAATTCTAAATTTCTCTCTTTCCAATGAACAGTAGATGTGCAATCTTTAAATTTTGTGTGACTCAATAAATGGTAGCTGTGCAATCTTTAAATATTGTGTCACTAAATGAACGTTAGACGTGCAATCATTAAATTTTGGGTGGCTCAATAAGTGGTAAGCTTGCAATCTTTAAATTTTTCGTGGATCAATGAATGGTGTCGCGTCGAATTTCGGATGTCAAGCTATTGGGGAAGCTTTGAATCACTAATTCTAAATTACGACTGAACTTTTAATTTTTCGGGGAAAAAAGGAAAAAAGTTCTAAATTACCTTGAGAAAAGATTTTAGGTTCGAAAGTCGATTATGCGAGGGGAAGGTATTAGCACCCCTCACATCCGTTGTACTCAACGGGAACCTCTTAGTCGGCTTAGGCTTAAAATGGTTCGATGTTTTACTTACGTGTTTAAATATGTATAAAAGGAAATATATAGAAGACATAATGCGGGATAAAGAAAGAGATAAAAACAAACGAAAAGGGAAAAACAAGTTTTTTATTAATGGGCTTGACAAGATGTCGATCTTGCTCCTACGTATCTCCCGGTAGTCGGAGAATTCAAAGCGTACGTAGTTCTTTGGTAGAAAACGTTTGTATGTTGATTCGTTTTAGTTAAAAAAAGTTTGATCGCATCCGAGCGAAAAAGTTTGAGAAAAAAGATGTAATGAAAGTAAATGTCAACTGTTCGGGTTGCTGCCGAACTGGCCATTGACGACAAGAAAGTAAAAAGTCAGCTGCTCGGGTTGTTGCCGAGCTGGCCACTGACGACAATGCATAAAAGTAAATGATTTGGGTGAAAAAGTTTTACGCTCGGACGTGAGCAAAGGTTTTAAAAACGTACGAAGACGTACAAAGTTTTAAAATGGTGAAAGATGGACGCTAGGCGATAAGCTCGCGCAAGGCGTGAATGTTTTTTAAAAAGGAAATACACAAAAGACAAACGCACTGAGGCGAAAGATTCGCGCAAGGCGTAAAAAGGTTAAAAATAAACGCGCAAGGCGCGAGAGGTTCGGATTGACCACGAGGGCCAAGAAAAGGATAAAATGGCCATAAGGGGGCCAAGGGAAATTTGAGCGTGCTAGACGCGTCAAGGGTGGAATGACGATTGCCCGAACGACGAGACATACGTCACGCATTCGTGCAATCGAGGTTTGGGGAGACATACGTCAAGCCATTCCCGTTTCATTTAAGTTTGGTTTTGTTACTCGGAGAAACCTCAAAGGGAACCAAAGCTTTAAAAGGAAAGTTGTAAAAGAAAAGAAAAAACGCGAACAAATTTGTTGTTCGATTTTATTAAAAATCATGAACGTGACTTGTTGCTTAAGTTATTGAAACTCAAGAACAAGTTTGGTTCAAGTTTGAATGGCAAACACAATCATAAAACATGCAAAAATGTTGGAAAGTTCACAAGTTCGGCTCGATTCGAGCTTGGTTTAAAAGAGTGAGCAAACTCGGCTTAAGTTCGCGTTTGGATTGAAAATCATGAACAACATGGTTGTTCAAGTTTGTTTTGAAATAAACGAACTTACCTTGTTGCTCAAACTTGGTTTTTGAAAATATTAAGAACATAACTTGTTTCACAAGTTACTCAAAATTTGTCGCACGAACTTGTGAAATTTTCAAAGTTGTGCATGATTATGAGTTGGGTTTGGGCCAAAATGGTTTTAACCCTCTTTAGGTTCTGAATCAAGGGCTAGAATCCCAAAAATTTGACACTTGAATGCCTGATTCATGTTCTGAATTTCACATACTTCGCAGAGCGACCAGAACTTGGCTCTGCGAAGTCAGGTTCTGGTGTGGTCGCACTGCGAGCAATACTTTGCTCTGCGAAGTATGCGAATTTTCAAACCAGAAGCTGTTTCTGAACAGAAGTTCAGAAACTGCTTCTGGGTAAGATTCAGAACCTAAAGGAGGTTAAGAAACTTGACAAAAAGGAAGAAAAAAGAGTGAAAAATCACAGTTTTAAAGCTCGGCCCCTTTGAGGTCCTTTTTGAGGTTCAAAGGAGGTTTTGGTTCACAAAGAAAAATTGGACAAAGCAAGATATGCAAACAGCAAATACAGTAGAAAAGAAAAGTTATAGGAGACTTACAGAACTCCTAGCAATGCTTGGGCAAGATTGGAAGTGGCTTGCTTGCTTGATGATAGGTTATGAACAAGGTTCAAAGTGTTTGTGATGACTGATTTTGTGTTGCAATGCAAGGGATTTTTGTGTGGATTTCGTGTGTGTTGGCTCTCTGAATTGGTCTGTATTTAGCTGGTTTCAATGTGTATTCAGTTGTTTTTTTTGTGTTTTTATGGTGTGAAATCCTAGTGCCTTGCATTCCCTTTTATAGGCAAAAATGCAATCTATGTAATGATGAACAATGATGAATAAAATCCTAAAACACTAGCTGATCATGAGCTAAACTCAGGCTAGATCACTTTGCATTTAATGCTAATGGATAGAACTTGCTTTGCCTTGTGCCAAGGGGCAAGGTCTTGACTGATTTCAGCCACAAATGCCATTGATTCTAGAAGGTAATGATGGTAAAAACTGTAAAACAGGGCAGCTGCAAAAGGGATGATTCTTGGGATCAATCCTTGCAATCTTGGAAGGTCAAACAATCAAAACGTGTACTGCCATGTACAGGGAGATTGGGGGAATCAAAATCAGCATGTGGGCTTATGTGTGTGGGGAGAAATTCAGCTCAAAACAGGGCATGTCACACAGCTTTTTTGCAACATAAACCACTTGGGATTGGCTGGTTTTGGCAGGGAAAAAGGGAAAGAAATGGATCAAGCAGCTGGCTGGCATGTTTGGGTTGGGGAAGGGGTCAATTTTGGGGGACAAAATCTGACCAAGGATAGCCAATTTGTTTGATCACATGAGAGGTTGGAAGAAAGTTCTTCTTTCCTTTTACCTTTAATGTCACACATTAAATCTTGCTTGGCTGCACCAAATCAGTCACAAAATAGCAAGAATACAAGTAATAATGCTACTAATGATAATTGTAGTTGAAAGCAAAAAAGATAAACAAATGTATAAAAATCTGCAGAAATTTTCGCAGAGGTCGCAGTGCGAAGGTGAGTTCGCACTGCGAACTTCACTTTTTTTATTTTTGTATTTAAAAATAAAAGGAAAAAAATGGGGAAAATAATAATAATATATAATGATGATAATGATGATAAAAAATGCAAGAAATGCAAATGATGATGATAATAAGGAAAATAGTAGATAATACTAATAAATAAAAATGATGATATTTAATAATAATAATAATAAAATGACAATAAAAAAGATAAAACTTATTAATTAAAATAAATAGTAGTAAAGGTAATAATAATAATATTATTAAAGAAAAACAAAATGACACTATTAATGATATTAAGGCTAATAGAAATGCTAGTAATAAAATGCAAACAAAAGTACTACAATAAGAAGGAAATAATACAAAGTAATAATAAAAAACAAAAAATAATAAAAGATGAAACACACATAAAAATATAAGTCAAAAAATGGGGTATGACAGATGCCCCTATTTAAGTTTCTTCGTCCCGGAGATTGAAAATGATTTGAAATGGACGGGTTGAAGAGACTTAAATATAGAGTACACCATTTTTTGACTAAATATTTTCATGAACTACGAATGTTATGCATGTATGCAAATGCTATGAATGCATGATGTAAATATGGATGCAAAAGACAATAAAAAGGAAGACCACACTGGGGACAGGTGTCAGCTATTCGGGTGGTCACCGAACTGCCACTGACAACAAAGAATGAAAAGGTAAATGCCAGCTGTTCGGGTTGGTGCCGAACTGGCCACTGGCGACAAAGGAATGAAAAGAATGTCAACTGTTCGGATGTTGCCGAACTTGCCATTGACGACAGGAAAAAGAAATGTCAACTGTTCGGATGTTGCCGAACTTGCCATTGACGACAGGAAAAAGAAATGTCAACTGTTCGGATGTTGCCGAACTCGCCATTGACGACAGGAAAATAAATGTCAACTGTTCGGATGTTGCCGAACTTGCCATTGACGACAAGAAAAAGAAATGTCAACTGTTCGGATGTTGCCGAACTTGCCATTGACGACAGGAAAATAAATGTCAACTGTTCGGATGTTGCCGAACTTGCCATTGACGATGCTGGGGATGCGGCTGACAAGCCGTTCCTTACAAAAAATGCCCCTTCAATCGGGGAGAAAGAATGCACAAGCTGTTCATTGAAGAACTGTCACTTGGCACAACACTGAGGAGTACGCACAAGCTGTTCATTAAAGAACTGTCACTTGGCGTAAAAGGATGACATCTCTGAACTAGACGGACTGGGGATGACACTGGGAAAAAAGAATTCACGAATTGCTCGCGATTGTTTGGTGAGACCCATGATGGTTAGAAATAACCATGTATGACATGCATATGTATGAATATACTAATGCATGAATGTATGAACGTCACTGGGGACGTCATGTGAGGGATGGACTTGTACTGGGGATACCTAACTTGTTTGTTAAGGAAATGCATGATATGAATATGAGATGCATGCTAATGAATGATTATGATATGATGCATGAATTATGCTGATCTGGGGGATGACTGACATCACGTGGGACGCTGGGGAATTATGGTTCGAATACCGAGCAAGGTCGGGCTTGGATGATGTAAGACTCCACTGGGGGGTATGCCAATAAGATTGGGCTTCGCTTGTGAATTTACTGGGGATATAAGGATCATTTTGGATGCATGATCGATATCCAGCTTTTGATGCCAATGGTAATTGGGCTTTTGAGAATGGAACAAATATTGACTTCCTGGGGAATTTGGTAGTCCACTGGGGATTGTGCTAATCCGCTGGAGAGAAGAACTGATGATTCCGTCGGGAACGCTTATGCTTTGGTCGGTCTTTGCCTGAAGGGTCCTTTCGGGCTCTTAACTCACTGGGGAGTTTTCAATTAATTCACCAAGGATTCTATTGGGGAATTCCTTTTTGCGATTGACCATGCTCGGCCTGCGAAGCATTATCTATCTTAAGGATAGACATTGGTGTTCACTCCGAGTATTCGCAAGTTCGAAAAGGAATGTGTTTGTTATTTGGATAAAAATGGAAGACTCATGTAATAAATTTTGAAAATGTTTTTGTTTTAAAAGTACTATCATCAATAATAAAAAATGAATGAAAAGGATTTGACAAAAATGTAAAGAACGTTGGGAAATGAAATTTATTAAAGGGGTGGTAGCCTGCCAAAGGCGTGGCTCCACAAATCTTACAACATCTAAAAAAAAGGTAAATATGAAAGGGAAGGGTACATTGAACACGATGGCCACTAGTATCCCTATCAACTTTGAATTCCCTGTCCGGATGCTTCCGATTCGGAGTCTTCAGACAATTGATGCGTCCCGAGTAGATCACGACCAATCCGATGTAGTTACCTTGTCTTTTAATCCTTAATTTTTGCATAGGTCACACCTTCAGATGCTTGACCTATCAGGATAGCTATTTTTGTTTTATGTCTCTAATTTTTGCCTGGACCGCCCTTTCAGGTTTTCAGTCCACCGAGACGCTCTTTTTTGCTTAAGCCGCCCTTTCAGGTTTTCGACTTACCGAGCTATTCTTTTGTTTTTAGACAAAATATTTCTTGACTACATCGGAGTTCACGGGACGCGGAAAATCCTCGCCGTCCATTGTTGTGAGAATCAAGGCTCCTCCGGAGAATACTCTCTTGACGACATAAGGGCCTTCATAGTTAGGTGTCCATTTGCCCCTAGAGTCAGGTTGAAAGGATAGGATCCTTTTGAGCACGAGGTCTCCTTCTTGGATTTCCCGAGGACGAACTTTCTTGTCGAAAGCTTGTTTCATCCTCTGTTGGTACAGTTGTCCATGACATAAAGCTGTCATGCGTTTCTCCTCGATTAAATTCAACTGATCGTATCGGTTTTGACACCATTCAGCCTCTGACAACTTAGCTTCCATCAAGATTCTCAATGACGGGATTTCGACTTCTACGGGGAGCACTGCTTCCATGCCGTATACTAGAGAGAAAGGGGTTGCCCCTGTCGACGTACGTACTGAAGTACGGTATCCGTGTAAGGCATATGGTAGCATCTCATGCCAATCCTTGTACGAGACTACCATCTTTTGCACTATCTTCTTGATGTTTTTGTTTGCAGCTTCAACCGCACCATTCATCTGAGGTCTATAGGGAGAAGAGTTATGATGCTCGATCTTGAACTCTTTGCATAGTTCCTTCATCATTTTGTTATTCAAGTTGGTCCCATTGTCGGTGATGATCTTGCTGGGAATACCATATCGACAGATGATGTGATTCTTAATAAATCGGACCACCACTTGTTTGGTGACGTTGGCATATGATGCAGCCTCAACCCATTTGGTGAAGTAGTCGATTGCTACCAAGATGAAGCGATGTCCATTGGAAGCTTTGGGTTCGATCCTGCCAATCATGTCAATGCCCCACATGGAGAAAGGCCATGGCGATGAGAGGACGTTCAGAGCCGTTGGTGGCATGTGGATCTTGTCTGCATAGATTTGACATTTGTGGCATTTCTTGGCATGCTTGTAGCAATCGCTTTCCAAGGTCATCCAGTAATACCCGGCTCTTAAGATTTTCCTAGCCATTGTGTGCCCACTGGAATGGGTTCCGAAGGAGCCTTCATGTATTTCATGCATTATACGATCAGCTTCTTGCTCATTAACGCATCTGAGTAGCACCATATCAAAATTCCTCTTGTATAAAACTTCTCCGTTTAAAAAGAAGTTGCCGGCTAATCTTCGCAGAGTTTTCTTATCCTTGTTGGATGCCCCATGCGGGTACTCTTGCTTTTGGAGGAAACACTTGATGTCATGGAACCATGGTTTGTCATCCATGACTGTTTCGGCTGCAAATACATGTGCGGGCCTTTCTAGGTGTTGAACCTTGATTGTTGGGATTTCATTCCGGCGACTGACCTCATACATCGAAGATAAGGTTGCTAGGGCATCCGCCATTTGATTCTCGTCTCGAGGAATGTGGTGCAACTTGACTTTGTTGAAAAAGGTTAGCAAGCGTCTTGCGTAATCTTTGTAAGGGATCAAGCCGGTGTGGCGAGTTTCCCAATCTCCATTGATTTGATTAATCACAAGAGCTGAGTCTCCATAAATGTCGAGGTTCTTGATCCTTAGATCGATGGCTTCCTCAATTCCTAAGATACAAGCTTCATACTCTGCCATATTGTTTGTACAGTCGAATGATAGTCTTGCAGCAAAGGGGAGATGCTTGCCCTCAGGGGTGACGATTACTGCTCCAATTCCGTTGCCATAGACATTGACGGCTCCATCAAAGATTAACTTCCATTTAGATTCGGGATCTGGACCTTCGCCGAATAGTGGTTCGTCATAATCCTTCATCTTTAGGTACATGATTTCTTCATCGGGGAAGTCAAACTTGATCGGTTGATAATCCTCAATTGGTTGATGAGCCAAATGGTCAGCGAGAATGCTGGCTTTGATGGCTTTCTGAGTGTGGTACTCGATGTCGTATTCTGATAACAACATTTGCCAACGGGCAATCCTTCCGGTTAAAGCGGGTTTTTCAAAAATGTACTTGATTGGATCCATCTTGGATATCAACCAAGTAGTATGATTAAGCATGTAGTGGCGAAGACGCCTAGCAGCCCAGGCTAATGCACAGCAAGTCTTTTCGAGTAGAGAGTATCGGGACTCACAGTCCGTAAATTTCTTGCTTAGGTAGTAGACGGCGTGCTCTTTTCTACCGGTTTCATCTTGTTGTCCGAGTACACAACCCATGGAGTCCTCCAATACAGTTAAGTACATGATCAATGGTCTTCCTTCGACTGGAGGAATAAGTATTGGAGGTTCTAGCAGATACTCCTTGATGCTATCAAAAGCTTTCTGGCAATCTTCTGTCCATACCACTTCTTGATTTTTGCGGAGCAGCTTGAAGATGGGTCCACAAGTGGCTGTCATATGGGATATGAATCTAGAAATGTAGTTTAAACGTCCTAGAAACCCCCTTACTTGCTTCTCAGTTTGAGGAGCAGGCATTTCTCTGATGGCTTTGACCTTATCGGGATCTACCTCGATACCCTTTTGACTGACAATGAAACCTAGGAGTTTTCCTGATCTCACGCCGAACGTACATTTGCTGGGGTTCAGGCGTAGCCGATACTTTTCTCAGGCGTTGAAACATCTTTGACAAATATTCGACATGCTCTTCTTCCGTTCTTGATTTGACAATCATGTCGTCGACATACACTTCGATTTCTTTGTGTATCATGTCGTGGAAGAGAGTAGTCATGCCCCTTTGGTAGGTAGCACCCGCATTCGTTAGGCCAAAAGGCATCACTTGATAGCAGAAGGTGCCCCAAGGTGTAATGAAAGACGTTTTTTCTCTATCTTCAACAGCCATTTTAATCTGATTATACCCTGAGAAACCATCCATGAAGGAGAAAACCTTGGATTTGGCGGTGTTGTCGACCAATATGTCAATGTGGGGTAACGGGAAGTCGTCCTTCGGGCTAGCTTTGTTTAAATCTCGATAGTCGACACACATCCTGACTTTACCATCCTTCTTGGGCACTGGCACTATGTTGGCCAACCATTGAGGATATTCCGAGGTAACGAGAAATCCAGCATTAATTTGCTTTTGCACTTCCTCTTTGATCTTAAGAGCCATGTCAGGGCGAGTTCTTCTCAACTTCTGCTTGACTGGCGAACATTCCGGTTTTAGAGGTAAGTGGTGCTCCACAATCTCAGGGTCCAATCCTGGCATATCTTGATATGACCATGCAAAAATATCCACATACTCTTCAAGAAGCTTGATTATTTTCTCTTTGACGGGCGCAACCAATAACGCTCCTATCTTAACCTCTTTCTTTTCTTCTTCGGAACCCAAGTTGATGACCTCTATTGTTTCCTCGTGAGGCTGAATGGTCTTCCTCTCTTGTTCTAGTAGGCGCTTGATCTCATCCGGGATCTCTTCATCCTCTTCCTCTTCCGCTTCGTAAACAGGGAATTCAAAGTTTGGAGGGAGTCTAGGGCTAAGGTGTTCGACGGGTTTATGGGTGCTTAGTCTGCATGTGATGGATGATTGATTTTAGTAAAAGATGAAAAATGCAGACTCTTTGAAATTAAAAAGAAAATGTTTTTGGGTTTTTGATAATGAAAGATAAAAAGAAAAAGACAACGTATAAATACGTGGAAGTTGTAATAGAAACAACGATTTTTATTTATTGATGATAGTATATTAAACAAGCCCTACATGAGTCTCCTTTCGCTCCGGGCGAGGCGAAAGGGGTTTTTTAGAAAAAGATAAAATAGACAAACACATTACTTGGAAGACTGAATAACAGAGGGAACATCGATGGCGACCCAATTGCGACAAGCTCCTCCGGGCGTCACATGGACAGGTGCTGTTTCTTCCGGCCCATCTTCAGTGATGGCGTTGGTTTCCTTTGCGGAGTGAATAAAGCTGGCGCTACGAAAGATGTTCTCGAGTGGCTCAATGTTAGTTCTTGGTTTGGTAACTCTTGTAGTTGGAGTGAAACCTAAACCTTCTTTATGCTTACGCTCCGGCAGATTTATTGTCTTTCCCCAATCCGGGAGTAAGTTCTCTTGCACTGCTCTTTGTGCGCTCTTGAAAGAAGACATGGACGCTTCCTTCTTCGTGGCACTCTCATCTTCTAAGGAAAGACCTTGGAATGATGTCCCGTCAACGATATCAGCACCAATGAACGAGAAAGCCGACAAATGGCTGATTAATAGAGCCTCCTCTCCTCCCACTGTAACTAGCTTCCCATTCTTCACAAATTTCAGTTTTTGATGCAGTGTGGATGTCACTGCTCCGGCCTCGTGGATCCATGGTCGACCTAACAAACAACTATACGCTGCTTGTATGTCCATTACTTGGAATGTTATTTGGAAGACAGACGGTCCGATGGTAATAGGTAAATCCACCTCCCCGATTACCGATTTCTTCGAGCCATCAAAGGCTTTAACCACTACCCCACTTGGTCTCATGGGGGTCCCCTGGTAGGAAAGCTGGTCAAGGGTTGTCTTTGCCATTACGTTCAATGAAGAACCGGTATCTACAAGCACGTTTGATAAAGCGTCCGACTTGCAGTTTACCGAGATATGTAATGCCAAATTATGGTGTCTTCCTTGTTCCGGGAGTTCCTCATCACTAAAGCTTAGGCTATGGCAAACAGTGATGTTTCCGACAATGCCTCCGAATTGGCCGAGGGTTATGTCATGCTCCACAAAGGCTTGGTCCAAGACCCTCATCAATGATTCTCTATGTGCGTCGGAGTTCAACAATAAGGATAGCATAGAGATCTTGGAAGGTGTTTGCAACAACTGATCCACGACCTTGTATTCGCTCCTCTTGATTAACTTCAATACTTCATCAAGATCCGAATCGGCTTTTACCCCACTGGATTGACCCATCTCTTGGCTTGTGCAAGAGTCTTGGGTTGGCTTTGGTTTAAATATCGGGGTGCTGACCTTCTCTTGGACCATTGCGGGAAGAACACGTCCGCTCCTGAGTACTTTACTGCTGTCCGTGATATTATCAACAGGGGCTAAGGGAGGAATAGGCGTCTCTTGGCCGTTGTTTATCATGGTTGCAAGGTACTTATAAGGAACTGCTTTGTTGGAAGTGTACGGGGCAGGTCCTGGCAAACATATTACAAGTGGAGTAGTGGCAGGCTCTTGGCTGCTGAAGACTACCTCCAAATGTTCCGGGATATCAAACTCTGGAATTATGACACATACCCTTTCGTCCTTTTTGGTGACAACGAGCTCCTTCTTGTCCATTAGTCCTTGTATGTCATTTTGGATTTGCATACATCCTTGAGGACTAACTGAACACTCTTCACACCTAGCATGATCGTGCTCGAATATGGCTGCTTTACACATTCCGATGTGTAATAGAACCAAAGGAGTCCTGATGTTTTGGACTTTCAAAATAGGATGGGTTCCTTGGTGCTCTTGAATCATGTTGATTGAGGAACCATGATTCGGCAGTGGGTTAGTTTGGACATTTGGGTTTGAATCCTTGAAGGTCAACACTTTGGTTCGGACTAGCTTCTGGACCTCATTCTTTAAAGCAAGGCAACGCTCAACATCATGGCCTGATGCCCCTTGATGGTATGCGCATGTAAGGTCATGTCGATACCATGGAGGTAATTCACTCGGTACGGGAGGTGGTGCTCTTGTTTGTACGAGATTTCTGGCAAGTAAAGCCGGGAGCAGGTCCGCGTACTTCATGGGTATCGGATCGAATGCCGCTCTTGGGCGATTCTGATGGTTGAAGGGCTGTTGAGGTGCTTGAGGTCGGAATTGCTGCTGACCTTGTGGGCGAGGCTGCTGGTATGATTGTTGTGAATTTTGCGGATGCTGTTGTTGATAGGATTGCTGATATTGAGGGAGAGATCTTTGCGGGACTTGAACTTGGTAATTTGGAGGCGTAGAGATGGCAGGTGAGATAGCAGAGACATGCGGATATGCTGAGTACCCTTGATGAGGTCCTCCGTGACCAATCATGCCGATATCTTGCTCCTTCTTCCTTGGGTAGCTACCCCCAAATCTCTTTGTGCTACTAGACGGAGCACTTTCCTTTATTAAGCGTCCTTCTCGGACCGCATCTTCCAAACGTACGCCCATGCTTACCATCTCGGTGAAGTCACTTGGCGCGCTGGCGACCATTCGTTCATAATAAAAGGAACCAAGGGTATTTAAAAATATCTTGGTCATTTCCTTTTCTTCTAGAGACGGGCTAATCTGAGCCGCGATCTCTCTCCATCTTTGCGCGTACTCCTTAAAGGTCTCTTTGTCCTTTTGGGCCATAGCCCGGAGTTGGTCCCGGTCCGGGGCCATGTCCAAATTATATTTGTACTGGCGGACAAATGCCTCTCCCAAGTCATTAAAGGTTTGGATTTTGGTACTATCCAAACCCATGTACCACTTTAAAGCGGCACCGGTTAGGCTATCTTGGAAATAATGAATGAGCAGCTGATGGTTGTCGGTTTGTGTCGACATCTTTCTTGCGTACATTACCAAGTGACTTTGCGGGCAAGTATTCCCTTTGTACTTCTCAAAATCCGGGACCTTGAATTTAGGAGGGATCTTGACATTGGGTACTAGGCAGAGATCATGGGCGTCCTTCCCAAATAAATCTTTCCCTCGGAGGGCTTTGATCTCCTTTTGCATCTCATCGAATTTTTCAAGGAAATCCGTCATCCTATCCTGGGCGCCTAAACTTTCGGTATGAAAGATAGGCCCGTAATCCCCTTGAGTGGTGTGAACCACTGGTGTAGTGAAGGCTGCAGCAGCCTGGGTAAAGGTAACCTCGGGTTGAATGACCGGGGCTTCTTGAGAAGTAGTTGGAATAGGGACGGATTCTTCGCCAAACTCAAATGGCATACCCCATGTGCAACCGGGGGGTTTAGTGTAGCGCTGAGTTCCATCATGTAAGGGCGGAGTTGAAGTAGAAGCTAGTGCTGGAGCCTGGGAGCTAGAAGGAGGAGGAGGTGCCGGGATTTGTGCGGCTGCTAGTAGTTTCACTAACTCCGTTAGTTTTTCCATTTCCATTCTCATAGACGTTACTTCTTCACGAAGATCTTGATTCTCTTGCTCGAGGTTTTCCATTTTCCTCTTTAGGGTCGCTCGGGTATTGTAGGAGTGAGTTGCCTCGGGATGATGAGCCACTTTTTCTTACAAGAAGACGCGTAGTGTTGCGGAGAGAATGCAAACACTGAAGACTCAATTTGGATTATAAGAAATCCTGAGGATAAGAAAAGGGAAATAAGTTTGGACTCGAGGATGACCGTATGCATGATAATGGATGATGTATGCATGAAAAAATTTGCTTTGCTTTATAAGGAAATTAAAAAGTGCAATTAATTTCTTATAAAGCAAAGTGATATGCGAAAATTATTTTCCATGAATGTAAATGTATGCATATGCATGGGTGTGATATGTAGGTTCAAAATTCCCCCCATCCTCACGTGTAGGCTCTAATTGGTAAGATTCCTAAGAAGAGGTCCTTAGAGTCATCAACCTCATATGGAATTAGGGTTGTCTATGGACATACGTCGACATGACTTCAATTAATTCCATATGAGAATCTCGTCTAAGCGGGGTTGGACATCCTACCTCACGGACATACGTCAACGCGGGCTTCCGCACACAACCTCCTGCTAACTTAGTTTTTTCTCGAGCTCGGGTAGAGAGCCTCACACGTCCGGCATTAACCCGAACAATGTGGAGTAACATCGCTCAAGTAACCCCCACAATTGAGATATATATGAATATGAAGCACAAATGATATATATATATGTATGCGGAGTATAAGAATAAACAAGACAAATAATGACAAAAAGACATAAACACGTAAGTAAAATGAACCAAATTAGCCTAAAAGCCGACTGAGATAGGCTTGACTCGTTTATGCAAAAACAAAGTGTTTAATGCATATGTCCCCAGTGAAGTCGCCATTTCTGTCGCGTCGAATTTCGGATGTCAAGCTATTGGGGAAGCTTTGAATCACTAATTCTAAATTACGACTGAACTTTTAATTTTTCGGGGAAAAAAGGAAAAAAGTTCTAAATTACCTTGAGAAAAGATTTTAGGTTCGAAAGTCGATTATGCGAGGGGAAGGTATTAGCACCCCTCACATCCGTTGTACTCAACGGGAACCTCTTAGTCGGCTTAGGCTTAAAATGGTTCGATGTTTTACTTACGTGTTTAAATATGTATAAAAGGAAATATATAGAAGACATAATGCGGGATAAAGAAAGAGATAAAAACAAACGAAAAGGGAAAAACAAGTTTTTTATTAATGGGCTTGACAAGATGTCGATCTTGCTCCTACGTATCTCCCGGTAGTCGGAGAATTCAAAGCGTACGTAGTTCTTTGGTAGAAAACGTTTGTATGTTGATTCGTTTTAGTTAAAAAAAGTTTGATCGCATCCGAGCGAAAAAGTTTGAGAAAAAAGATGTAATGAAAGTAAATGTCAACTGTTCGGGTTGCTGCCGAACTGGCCATTGACGACAAGAAAGTAAAAGTCAGCTGCTCGGGTTGTTGCCGAGCTGGCCACTGACGACAATGCATAAAAGTAAATGATTTGGGTGAAAAAGTTTTACGCTCGGACGTGAGCAAAGGTTTTAAAAACGTACGAAGACGTACAAAGTTTTAAAATGGTGAAAGATGGACGCTAGGCGATAAGCTCGCGCAAGGCGTGAATGTTTTTTTAAAAAGGAAATACACAAAAGACAAACGCACTGAGGCGAAAGATTCGCGCAAGGCGTAAAAAGGTTAAAAATAAACGCGCAAGGCGCGAGAGGTTCGGATTGACCACGAGGGCCAAGAAAAGGATAAAAATGGCCATAAGGGGGCCAAGGGAAATTTGAGCGTGCTAGACGCGTCAAGGGTGGAATGACGATTGCCCGAACGACGAGACATACGTCACGCATTCGTGCAATCGAGGTTTGGGGAGACATACGTCAAGCCATTCCCGTTTCATTTAAGTTTGGTTTTGTTACTCGGAGAAACCTCAAAGGGAACCAAAGCTTTAAAAGGAAAGTTGTAAAAGAAAAGAAAAAACGCGAACAAATTTGTTGTTCGATTTTATTAAAAATCATGAACGTGACTTGTTGCTTAAGTTATTGAAACTCAAGAACAAGTTTGGTTCAAGTTTGAATGGCAAACACAATCATAAAACATGCAAAAATGTTGGAAAGTTCACAAGTTCGGCTCGATTCGAGCTTGGTTTAAAAGAGTGAGCAAACTCGGCTTAAGTTCGCGTTTGGATTGAAAATCATGAACAACATGGTTGTTCAAGTTTGTTTTGAAATAAACGAACTTAGCTTGTTGCTCAAACTTGGTTTTTGAAAATATTAAGAACATAACTTGTTTCACAAGTTACTCAAAATTTGTCGCACGAACTTGTGAAATTTTCAAAGTTGTGCATGATTATGAGTTGGGTTTGGGACCAAAATGGTTTTAACCCTCTTTAGGTTCTGAATCAAGGGCTAGAATCCCAAAAATTTGACACTTGAATGCCTGATTCATGTTCTGAATTTCACATACTTCGCAGAGCGACCAGAACTTGGCTCTGCGAAGTCAGGTTCTGGTGTGGTCGCACTGCGAGCAATACTTTGCTCTGCGAAGTATGCGAATTTTCAAACCAGAAGCTGTTTCTGAACAGAAGTTCAGAAACTGCTTCTGGGTAAGATTCAGAACCTAAAGGAGGTTAAGAAACTTGACAAAAAGGAAGAAAAAAGAGTGAAAAATCACAGTTTTAAAGCTCGGCCCCTTTGAGGTCCTTTTTGAGGTTCAAAGGAGGTTTTGGTTCACAAAGAAAAATTGGACAAAGCAAGATATGCAAACAGCAAATACAGTAGAAAAGAAAAGTTATAGGAGACTTACAGAACTCCTAGCAATGCTTGGGCAAGATTGGAAGTGGCTTGCTTGCTTGATGATAGGTTATGAACAAGGTTCAAAGTGTTTGTGATGACTGATTTTGTGTTGCAATGCAAGGGATTTTTGTGTGGATTTCGTGTGTGTTGGCTCTCTGAATTGGTCTGTATTTAGCTGGTTTCAATGTGTATTCAGTTGTGTTCAGTGTGTGTGATCCTTAAGCCTTGCCCTTCCTTTTATAGGCATAAATGCAAATCTTTGCAATGATGAACAATGATGAATAAAATCCTAAAACACTAGCTGATCATGAGCTAAACTCAGGCTAGATCACTTTGCATTTAATGCTAATGGATAGAACTTGCTTTGCCTTGTGCCAAGGGGCAAGGTCTTGACTGATCTCAGCCACAAATGCCATTGATTCTAGAAGGTAATGATGGTAAAAACTGTAAAACAGGGCAGCTGCAAAAGGGATGATTCTTGGGATCAATCCTTGCAATCTTGGAAGGTCAAACAATCAAAACGTGTACTGCCATGTACAGGGAGATTGGGGGAATCAAAATTAGCATGTGGGCTTGTGTGTGTGGGGAGAAATTCAGCTCAAAACAGGGCATGTCACACAGCTTTTTTGCAACATAAACCACTTGGGATTGGCTGGTTTTGGCAGGGAAAAAGGGAAAGAAATGGATCAAGCAGCTGGCTGGCATGTTTGGGTTGGGGAAGGGGTCAATTTTGGGGGACAAAATCTGACCAAGGATAGCCAATTTGTTTGATCACATGAGAGGTTGGAAGAAAGTTCTTCTTTCCTTTTACCTTTAATGTCACACATTAAATCTTGCTTGGCTGCACCAAATCAGTCACAAAATAGCAAGAATACAAGTAATAATGCTACTAATGATAATTGTAGTTGAAAGCAAAAAAGATAAACAAATGTATAAAAATCTGCAGAAATTTTCGCAGAGGTCGCAGTGCGAAGGTGAGTTCGCACTGCGAACTTCACTTTTTTTATTTTTGTATTTAAAAATAAAAGGAAAAAAATGGGGAAAATAATAATAATATATAATGATGATAATGATGATAAAAAATGCAAGAAATGCAAATGATGATGATAATAAGGAAAATAGTAGATAATACTAATAAATAAAAATGATGATATTTAATAATAATAATAATAAAATGACAATAAAAAAGATAAAACTTATTAATTAAAATAAATAGTAGTAAAGGTAATAATAATAATATTATTAAAGAAAAACAAAATGACACTATTAATGATATTAAGGCTAATAGAAATGCTAATAATAAAATGCAAACAAAAGTACTACAATAAGAAGGAAATAATACAAAGTAATAATAAAAAACAAAAAATAATAAAAGATGAAACACACATAAAAATATAAGTCAAAAAATGGGGTATGACAGATGGTAGGCGTGCAATCTTTAAATTTTGCATGGCTCAATGAATCTTAAGAGTGTAATCTTTAAATTTTTGCGTGGCTTAATGAATAGTAGGCATGCAATCTTTAAATTTTGTGTGGCTCAATAAATGGCAGGGGTGCAATTATTGAATTTTGCAATGCTCAACAAAGTAGTGTGCCTATTAGTGTGCACACATTAAATATTATGAGAAACAATGGTAAATATGCCTATTAGCATGATAGATAGGCGTGTACTCATCAACGTGTGCATTTATGAACGAATCATTATAGATAGGCGTGCAAGCAAGGAGTATAGGAGATGAATAGATAGACATACAATCATTAAATGTTGTGTGGCTCTATGTGTGCATTTGTGAGAGAACCACGGTAGATAGTTATGCAAGTAAGAAGTATAAGAGATAAAAAGATAGGCGTGCAATCATTAAAAGTTTTGTGGCTCACTGTATATCTTTGTGAACATAACATTGTAGATATGCGTGCAAGTAAAGGGTATATGAGATGAATAGAAAGAAGTGCAATCATTAAAAGAAGTGCGGCTCAATGTGTGCATTTGTGAGCGAACTATTGTTGATAGACGTGGAAGCAAGGAGTATATGAGAGGAATAGATTGCGTGCAAGCATAAAGGTTGCATTGTTCTATGTTTCCATTTGTAAGCAAACCATTGTATATAGATGTGCAAACAAGGATATAGTAGATGAATAGATAGGCGTGCAATCATTAAAAACTAGATGGCTCGATGTTTGCATTTTTCAGTGAACCATGCATATAAAAATAGTGTTGTTATTGTTATCCGTTTTTATTCTTTCCTTTTTTTTTAATATCTTTATTCTTTCCCTTTGAAATTAAGTGTTGAATATTCTTTTGATTGAAAAATATTCAAATATGATATTAAATAGTTTGTATCAATATGATTCCTTTTTTAATTTGTTGTTTTCTATTATTTGCTATTACTATCTAAGATTGGGTTTACTTGGTTATACGTATATCCATGGATGGTTGAAAGGGACAACGTGAAATAGCGTGAGAAAAATGAAAGAAAGAGTAAAATAATTAATCTTACACTTGAGGTTGAAATGTAAGTTATATTGAATTTTTAAGTATCATGTAATTAATTAACACATTATAAATATACATATTATATGATTGAATGATTGTGTCCTGTGCAAAAGCACGGGTAAAAAGTCTAGTTAGAACCATATATTTGCAACATTCAACAAAATTAGCAATTATACATTGAAACTTTAAAAAGTAATTACTAATAAGCATTAAGCAACGTATAACAAAATTCGTGTAGCTAAGTTTCATTAAAAAACCAGAATCAGAAGAACTTCTAAATATGAAACGAAATAAAAAAATATTAAGCGAACGAAAGGTGTTGGGTGAGAAGAAGAAACTCAAACGCGTACTGAAGAAATAAAAAGAAGGAACATATATTTTTTTTTTATTTAAGTGGGGTGTCGGTATTAGACTATAATTTTTTTTTAGGCCCATACATTTTAGAGGTCCGGCTTGGTTGAGCTGTTTGCACTCCCCTAAAGTTGGGCTTGTGGAGGAGCTTGAGGTCTAAGAGAGGTTAGACATCATCTCATCTTTGCACAAACTATCTAAGTTGAACTGTAGCAGCATTCACTGCCTGCCAGAGATCTCGAATTAATTAATTGGTTGACATAAGGGGACACGAACACAAAATTCTTTCATGGGAGTGTTGCAAGCAAGAGAAGATATTTTCTTTCATTTCCCAAAATAGTTTCGGGCTAGCCAAAGAAAGAGGTCATCCATTAAATATTTTGATTTCAATAGAATTCAAGAAGTTGAGACGGAAGACTTAATAAGGGGTTTCTCTGAAGAGGAAATTAAGCAAGTTGTTTGGGAATGGAAAAGGTCAAATAGTATAGGCCCTGATGGTGTGTCTTTTGGTTTTTTAAAGGACTTTTGGGAAGACTTGATGAGTGATTTTCTTCGATTCACTATGGAATTCCACGAGAATGGGAGTTTGGCGAGAGGCCTAAATAATACATCCATAGTTCTAATTCCAAAAAGAGATAACCATATAAAATTGAATTATTATAGGCTTATATCGATCCTTATTGGGATGCATGTACAAGGTGCTATATAAGGTTTTGGGAAATTTGCTTAGGAAAGTTATGGAAATACTCCTTGTTGGAGTGTTGATAGAAAACAAGGTGGTGGACGAGGTAAGGAGGTTGAAAAGAGAAGTCATATTATTCAAGGTAGATTTCGAGAAAGTACTCCCTACGTTCCTTTTTATAAGACTACTTTACAAAAAAGTTTTGTCCATAAATATATGACTATCTACAAATTTTTAAATACATTTATTATTCTTTTTCCACATACACCCCTCATTAATATTATCAATATAATTTGAAATATAAAAAGTTAACATTAAATATCTCTATACAAAGGGTAATTTGGTAATAGTAACATACATTTATGACAAATTTATTACTTCAAACACTTTTCTTAATACCCGCGATTTTTGTAAACTATTCCTATAAAAAGGGACGGAGAGAGTATATGGTTCAGTTGATGGGGCTTCTTGGAATTTGTCGTGGAGAAAATAAAATTTCTGATAAAGTAGATAGCATGGATCCATGAGGATATTCACTCTTATATGGTATCAGTGCTTATACTTCATAAGAGTTTAAAATGGAAAGAGGTCTTAGAAAAGGGGACTCATTACCTCCTTTATTGTTCCTTATGGTGGTTGAAGGTTTTAATGTCTTAATGAGTAGAGTTATTTTTGAAGGATATTTTGCCGATTATAATGTAGGTTGGGAAGAAACTCTCCATATATCTCATCTACAATTTTTCGATGACAGTTTGTTTGTGGGTAAGAAAACCCGACCAAATATCAAAACAATCAAAACAACTTTGAAATTATTTGAATTGCTATATGTTTTGAAGGTTAACTTCCAAAGAAACTTGTTGGTAGGCATCAATGTCAATAATTATTGGTTGGTGGACGTTGCATGTGTTCTAAATTGTAACATTAGGAGCCTTCCTTTCTAATATATGGATCTCCTGGTTGGTACGTTCTTTTCCTTTTCAGGATTTCATCTATTAGAGTATCTGCCGTTTGATCGATTGATATATCATCTTTAAAATCCTCTCTGTCAATGATGGAAACTAGATGTGGGCATCTCCCTCAGCTAGAATGCCTTTTTTTTCTTTTTCTTGAATGAATACCTCTATGCGTCCTCCTCGGGAAGCCAATTTGTTAAGATTATGGCAGGCTTGTCCAACCAATTTACCTTTTAGATGTGTGTGCATGCCAATGATGTCCATTAATGCTTATTCAACGTTAGGAAATTGGACTACGTACTTCCCAGTCATTTTATGAAGTCATCAATCGATTCATGTACTTGTTGCTTAAGATTCATCAGATCAACTGTTGTAACTTCTGGTTAAGGCCAATAGAACTTGTCATGGAAGTACCTTTCCATGTGTGCCCATGTTTGGATCAATTTTGGTGGAAGACAGGAATACCACGTAAATGTTGTTCATGTCAATGACAAAGGGAACCATTGTAATTTGTGGAACTCATTTTGGTTTCCCTTGATGCACTACACATTAGACCTTCTTATGTTCTCCATATAGGATTTTCCATCTTCATCGAAAAAGATAGCAAAATATGGAGTTTTATAACCTCTAGGCAAAGGCACCTTCTTATGTTCTTGTGTGGCTTCCTGAACACATACATGACCATAGGTTGGGATCCAACTGTTGCGGTTTTGGAGGTCTTACCTCGAGTGCAATTGGTTGGCGCCACAAATTTTCAGTTGTATCCTAATGTACATCTTGGTTGCACTCACCATAAGGTTGGGATCTAACCGTTGCGGTTTTGGAGGTCTTACCTCAACTGCAATTGGTTGGCGCCACACATTTTCTGATGGTGGTTTTGGAAACATGGTTGATCCTGAACTTGAAGTGGGGTAATTCCCCATGACTACTATAGGTTCGTCTCATCATTGTTTCTCTATTGAGTTCCAGAAACCAATATAGTGTTATATTGGTGAAATGGATTCTTGATTCATGGTTGTTCACCAGTATAACTCATTATTGGCCTAGGTGTCGTCAAATCCATCGGGGGTGGTATAGATACATTAGGTCGTGGGGAAGGTATGTTATAGTATTAGCCGATATTATATTGGTGGATAATACATCCATGGATGCTCTATCAGATAGACCAGGACTGTACATTGTATTCCTACTACTTATTGGAAGTTTTTCCCCGACATAAGACATGTTTGCCTCCATAGTATTTCAATACAGTGGAACTTGCAGCATGCCAATTTGACATAGTTCCTAAGGTCACCTCCTCACCATATGTTCTTGTCCAACTTCAAGGTTAGCCTGATTTAAAGTATCATTTAGACATTCACTACTAAGTGCCCCCAGGGTTAGTCGTGGCAAAAATACTAGGCTCATAATTAGCAGTAGAAGGTACATGTTGTATAAGAATCGACTGAATCGGTTAATCAGTTGGCTTTGATTAACAATGCTTACCAAATTTTTGTCTCCTTGTACACCTTGTGGAGTATTTGTGACTTAATTGTCACCAAAATTGGCTCATTTAGCCACCAATTCATCGGGTTGTTGATCCTCATTGTAAACCATGGGTTTAACGATGTTAGTAAGTCATTGAAAGACATGATACATGATGTCGTGTATCCCCATGTGAATATGTTGAAATTACTAGTAGAGTGGTTGTGCCAAAGAAACGGTAGAAAGAGCCATAAATGTTGGCATTCCCAACATTTATGAAGGTTCGTTCAGTCTATGTTGGCCTAACCTTCAGATTGTTGATGATGACGATTGATCCGTATTGCTAATACTTTTTCCATACCTCAGATGTATACAACAAATGTAGTCTTGACTTGAGAAACTAAATTTTTCAGTGGTAAGGGACATATTTTCCCACCAGGCGAGCCAAATTTGTTTCTGGAGAAAAAATTTAGTCGAGGTTCGCCCCGATGTCATAACTGTGAATCCCTTTTCTTCAAGCAATTGACACCAAGGGAGAAACTTTTTCCCTCAATTATGGATTCCCTGACTTCTCTAATAAAGCATTAGATGCAGTTGCTTTTGGGGGTTTTGAACTACACTAATTTTGTATTTATAAAAAAAATAGATAAAGGCAAAAACGTAAAGTGATAGAAAAATGTGAAATAAGTTTGTTTGATTGATTTAATGTCTCTAATTATAGTGTACAAATTGAGTATTTATAGTAAAACTATACCTATTAGCCAAACAACATGGTCTACAATGATAAACCTCTGCTCAACTAATTTTGCGAGTGTGGGTTTCCCTATTTCAGGTGATCGTGGTGCCCCACGTTTGGCTCCAAGTTTCCTCCTTCACAACATGATCCTTTGACACAATCCTTGGTGTGCAACTCCACTACACACATGTTTCTTCTCTCATACTACATCGCGGTTAGTGGCGCTACAAACTTGGAATGTAGTTTTTGTGCATAATCTAGAAATAGAGGTTCATTACCTCATGTACGTATTTTTACACTCATTTTATCGACATTTATTGACTTATTTTACAAGTAATCTAAGGAAAATTCCCCAAATTATTGTAAATATCAATAAACTAGCTTTAAAGAGTCAATTCTACATTGACCTAATTCCATACATTTGTAGGTTTAATTGCTCAAAAAGAACATGGAGGATCCCAAGCAGAATTTTTGGCTAAGTGAGGTTGTTTGGCTTAGCGCTAAGTCAGGTTGTATTGTAAGGTTATGTATAATTAATCAGGTTGATTAATTATAACAATAAGGATGATCTAACTATTTATATATAAATCCTACTCTATGAGATTCAACATTGAAGATAATGTATGGCTAAGTCTGAAGGTGAGAAAAACACAAGAAGAGGGGGTTGAATTGTGTTGGCTTTTTCTTCTTTTTAACAATGTTCAAAGTTCAGCTTCTGATGGATCAGAATCTGAAGCAATGTACAGAGTCAAGTGCAGCGGATGTAACAAAGTTAAAGAGAGAGAGAGAGAGAGAGAGAGAGAGAGAGAGAGAGAGAGAGAGAGAGAGAGAAGAAAGATACAAAGCAGTTATCCTGGTTCCTTCCACAACCCGGAAGTAGTCCAGTACCCTTGTTACTTACAAGAGATTTTTCACTATAATCACCAAGATTACAAATGCTCAAGCACAAAGCAAGAGACTCCCAATGCTCAAGCACAAAGCAAGAGATTTCCAATGCTCAAGCACAAAGCAAGAGAGTTCTAATCAAACAAAGATTACAAAGTAAAATGTTTGGATTGAACACTTGATATACTATCAGTGGTGTTCACAAAATACAACGCAGTTCAGACTCTAAAGACTTAAGAATTTCTAAGATGTGAAAGTTTTTAAGAAATTCTAAGTGAATGATGAATATTCAATTTGACAGAGTTTTGGCACTTGTTAGAATATTGCAGAGTCTTGTTCTTTTCTTCAAGTCTTCAAGCCTTTATATAGAGGACAAAAAGAGTCGTTGAAGTGAGTGTCAAATCATCATAAGAGTTGTTGGAGAAGCTTGATCAATCACTATTGATTTGTTGCTTGATTTGGTTCACGTACTATGAAGGAAGGAATTTGAAACCTTTCCTGAAAATAGAATGAATTGTTCTTTACCAAGGAGACAAAGCTACAAAGTACGAACAGAGCATGTGAGGATGTTGGAGATCATGGTTGTACGATTGTCCTTTCTTGACAATGACATCCATTGACTTCTGATCCATCAGGACTTCCATTGTTCATCTTGCAAAGACGTTGGTATGCAGTGTTTTCAGCTTCCTGAATTTCGCTACCAAATTTTGAGTCTTTAGCTTCTTGGTCCAAGCTTCCAGATTCTGAGTCTTCAGCTTCTGAACTCTAAGCTTCTGATACTTCAACTTCTAGGGGTCTTTCAGATTCTGACTTGCAACAAGCTTCTCTTGAAAATTCTTTGCTCTTCATTTGTTCTTTCAGAACCAATACATGATTAAGACTTGTAAGTTTTTGTCTATGGTCCTGCATACTTGAACAAATATTAGCATATCCAATTGGACTATTAATACCTTGTTATCATCAAAACTCAAGAGGCATTGTCTAGAACTTATTTTATTCCAACAATCTCCCCCTTTTTGATGATGACAAACATATGTATTAATAGTCAGTTGTTGTTAATATAATTAACAAGTTGACTTTAGGGTCTGAGGTTTGTAAGCTCCCCCTAAGTCTAATAGTCCAGAAGGTGAGGTCTGAACGCTCCCGCTAAGTTCTATTCAAGTTAATTAAATTCATTTTAAGTGCCAAATATTAATATCACAATTAAAATAGCTTCTTGAGTGATAGAAGCTTACTTCCCTCTGGATTCATAAGAATTAGAATGTCACTCAAGTATCAGAGCTTGCTCAAAAATTCTCTCAGAAGCATATCACGTTATATATAGTCAGAGGCTAAGAGATAGAAGAAGGTTCTCCTAAGTCAATTTTTAATTAACTTATAGGACTCAGAGCTTAAATATTAACATGTCTTACTCCCCCTTTTGTCATCAATAAAAATTTAAAAATAGAGTAAGAAAAACATGATATCAGAGCCATAAACTAACAAGAGAGAATTAAAAGCATATCAGAAGCATAAATTATCAGAGGTAGAAAATTATCAGAAATGAAAATATTATTAGAAACAAAAATATTCAGACGCACGCAAAATATTGTAACAGAAACAAACAATCAGAACAACAATAAAAATTTGGTGTGCTTCTATGGTTTGTTCTGTTTCTGCATCATTTCCAGAATGGCATGGATTCCTGAATTCATCTCATCCTGCTTCTGAGCCATGTCTGTCTGATTCTTGGCTATTTATGATTGCTGCTTCAGCATGTCATCTTGTTTCTTTGCCAGCTCTTATTGCTTCTTGACTAACCCAGCTTGTGATTGCATTACCTCCAGTAGCTTAGCTTCCATAGCTTCTTGCTTAATCTTCTGCTCCAGAAGGTCTGCTTGAACCTGTCATTTCAGGTTCTTCCAAATCCACAAAATTAATCATTTCAGGTTCTTCCAAATCCAGCCTTTTGATAATGACACTGTCAGGCTTCACAAAGAATTTGGAGATCCAAGAGGCTTGAAGGCAAGACTTCAGAATCTCTGGCACCTCTTGATATAGATCATCAGAAGTAGGTATTGAGTCTGTGATCTGCCTCGTAATATCTCTTCTCAGTTCCACATCTTCCATACTTGCAACTACGTCCTTGAACCAGTTTTGCAGAGCTTCATGTTGAGAAACTATTGCAATAACTTGCATAGTGTCCAGAGTTGAGTTGACCAGCTTCCTGAGGTTTTCCCTTTTATCAGCATAATTCACAAGTTGGATTGGCTGATGTCTTGACTCCAGAAGCTCATGAAGGCTATCAAATATCACATTGCACACCTCTTGTAATCCTTGGTTAGAGGTTAGGAAGGGTGGAGGTTGGATAGTTGGAACAGGAGGTTGGTTGGAGGATGATGGGATGTTTGAGATACTTTGAGAAGTTGTATCAGAAGGAAATTCTGATACAACCATTGTAAGTGCAGTACCATCAGAGGCTAGGGGTTCTTGAAAAGTGATAGTTTGGGGGACTTCACCTTCTGATGTTTCAGTAATGATAACATCAGAGGCTACTGAGGTAGGTTCTGGTATGGTTTCTCCTTTTGATGTTTCAGTGACAACATTAGAGGATGGTTGTTCAGATTCTGGTTTAGCAAAGTGTAAAGGGACAACTATGATAGGTTTATCTTCTGATACATAAGTTGTATCAAAGATATTGGTTGAGGTTGTTTTTGGTTCAGGGTGTGAAATGAAGGGAATTTCTGAAACAATGCTGTCAGGCATTGCTTCAGAGGCTGTTTCAGTGGTTATTGTTGAGATTTGTTGTTGTTGTTTAGGTAGTTCTCCACCTAGATGTTATGAAAGAACATCTATGGTAGATGAAGAACATTGGGAATGATTTGGTTTGTTTGGTACAGATTGAGAGAAAGGGGAAGGTTTGCCTATTTCTGAGATGACTTTCTTATTAAACTCAACCTGAGCTAGAGCAGTATGGATTATGTCTTACTCAGCTTGTTCTTCTGGGGTTGGGCTAGTCATTCTGGGAATTATTAGGGGCTTTTCACCAGGTAAGCAAGTTTGTATAGGTGAGGCATCTAATATATTCTCAAATTCAGGTAAGGTTTGAGTTTGAGGAGAAGGTGTTTTAGTTTTCTGTAGGTTTGAGTAATGTAGGCTGAGAATTTGGTTATCAGAAGGTGATGGTGTGTGTTCTGGTGAGTCTATATGTATAGGATTAGATCCAGTTGTATGTGATGATCCTCCAGCATCTGATCCAGCAACTTCAGACGCACCAATCTTAGACTTCACTCTAATGTGCTCAGCTAACACCTTCTGAGCTTCTTGAGCAGACTTGTTCTTTAAGCACTCAGTAAGCTGGACAACTTGCTCCATAGCTATTCTCTTGTGACGGTCGATAAGTTATTCCTCTTCTTCTTCCTCTTCTTCTTCTTCATCTTGAAGAACCAGTTTCCTCTGGTAAGGTCTTTTCTTTTCCTTTTGAGGTTTCTTGGATACCTCAGCTCCTGAAGCTTTCACAGATGCTACTTTTCTTGTTCTAGTTGGAAGCACCTCTGTTTAACCTAGTTCTGCTACATCTGATAAAACATCAGAAGCAACTAGCTTAGAAGCATCAGTCTTCTGCTTCTTAGCAGGCTTCTGAGGTTCTGGCTCAGCAACTTCTGATGTCAGCCTCTTTTTCCTTGGTGCTCTCCAAGGTTGTACAGGATGGTCTGGAATCATATCCCATGTTATTGCTACTCCAGTCTCCTTGAAGTGCTCAGATATGAATTGAGCAAGCACTTCAGGATTGTCTTCCTTAGAGATGGGAGGGAAGTCTTCCATTAAAGTTGTCTGATTTAGATTTTCTTGAAGGTCATGATCAGTAGTAATTATCTCCTTCTTGGAAATCAGATGCATGCTTCCCATTGTAATTCCAAACAGTACTTTGCCCTTGCATGTACTCAGCTCCTTATCAGAACCAACTCCCACATGCTGCAGCTTCTGAATGAGCTTTCCCTGATAGAAAATTTCATACAACAGCCTTGCATAGGGGACATTCTTCTTCCCTATCAGGCCTTCTTTTATAGAGGTGCAGAGGAAGTTGAACATGTATTTTGGAAGGTCAATGGGAAATTTGTTGATCAAAAACATCATAAAATGCTTGTGATCCCAAGACATATAGTGTGTACCACCTTCTCTTGGCATGAAGCAGGGGAGTATCATCTTGTATAAGACTTTGTACTCCTTCTGCATATCTACAGTCTTCTGTGAGGGTCTTCCAGCATACAGAGTGGATGAGATTCTGTCACTCCACTCACTCTTCTTGTTTGTATCTACCAGAAACATCACAACACTTTTTGCTCCTATTACCTTAGCAGTAATGGACTCAGTGATGGTGATTCTGATGCCCATCACTGCTGATCTTATCTCAGTCTCTGAAAACTCTTTTAAACCCATTTCAGCCCTTGTCTTCCCCTTGAGCTTCTTGTTCACAGCAATCTTCTGTGCTACTTCTCTTGCAGCCGCTTCTGAATCGTAGACTTCACTTCTGACCCAGAAGTCTTTTACCAATTCTAGATATGAAGGTTTATTCAACATATCAAAGAATGGCATCCATCCTTGAAAATCCACGAAGCGTTGAATATCACAGCCATTGAGTCTGAGAAAGTTGAAGTCCACAGAACTCTCAATGAATACCTATAAATCCTTCTTATCGAGTGTCATAGTTTTAGGTTTGATGAAAGTTGAAACTCCCGAATCCACAGAAAGAGCGATTGAAGAAGATGAAGTTCCAGCCATTTTAGGGTTCTAGATGATTTTTGAAAATTGGAGATTTTATGGAGGAGGTTTGAGAATAGACAGTGTGAGTAGTGAAATGTGTTTGCATGAATGTGAGAGGTGTTTTGTTAAACGTTTGAGATTACGACAAAAAAAATAAACATTAAACACACCAGACAAAGCATTAATGACATTGGGTGTGTGAGACACTATATTCAAATCAAATTCATCATTGTCCACCAGTTATTACCCAACAATTACTTCCCACGTTAGATGCCTTTTCAGAGTCACTATTTTATTAGTGGGACATCTGTCAATAAAGCCGTTACTAACCATTCCACTTATAAAACCTATCAGAGGCAAATGGTCCAGATTCTGGTCTTCAGAGTCTGAGGTTATCAGAAGCTGAGCTTTCTTCAGATTCTCAGATAAGTGAGTCTGAAGGATTTTTAACTTCTGAATACCAACAGAATCTGAATTCCTATTCAGAGGCAAGCATCATTCTAAGATAAAATGCATGTTTAGATTTTTCTTTATAAAATCAAATATTTCTTCTGTTAAAGGTTTTGTGAATATGGCATCCCATTGATGATCAATATCAATGAATTGAATATCCAACACACCTTTCTGAACATAATCTCTTATAAAATGATGTTTAATTTCAATATGCTTGGCTCTTGAATGTAGAATTGGATTCTTTGACAAACAGATAGTAGCAATATTATCACAAAAGACAGGAATGCTATTTTTATGAATTTGATAGTCTTCTAACTGATGATTCATCAAGAGTAGCTGTGTACAACAACTTGCAGCTGAGATGTATTCTGCTTCTGTTGTAGACAATGCAATAGTTGATTGTCTTTTACTGGCCGAGGATATCAGATTCTCACCAAGAAATTGACAATTTCCACTTGTTGATTTTCTTTCAATCCTATCACCAGCATAATCAGCATCACAGAATCCAACCAACTTATAATCTAATGATTTCTTATACAGAAGTCCAAGATTAGTTGTTCCTTTCAGATACCTGAAGATTCTCTTAATAACAGTTAAATGATATTCTCTAGAAAATTAGTTGTTCCCATCAAATATCTGAAGATTAGTTGTTCCCATCATGCTCATTTCAAACTCATCCTGCATTAACTTAGAAAATTCCTTGCAATGAGTGGCATTAGTATAACCAAAAATAATATCATCAACATATATCTGAACAATTAAGATATCTTTCTTAAGTGTCTTTCTGAATAAAGTTGTGTCAACTTGTCCTCTTTTAAAATCATTTTTCAACAAGTAATTACTCAGTCTCTCAAACCAAGCTCGGTGAGCTTGTTTCAGACCATATAGTGATTTCTCGAGTTTGAAAACATAATCAGGATGTTTTAAATCTTCAAAACCAGGAGGTTGTTTGACATATACTTCTTCAGAAATAACACCATTTAGAAAAGCACTCTTAACATCCATTTGATATAGTGTTATGCCATGATTTACTGCATATGATAGAAGTAACCTGATTGCTTCCAGTCTTGCAGCTGGAGCAAAGGTCTCAGTATAATCAATTCCTTCTTATTGACTGTAACCTTGTGCTACAAGTCTTGCTTTGTTTCTGACAACTTCACCTTGTTCATTTAGCTTGTTTCTGAACACTCATTTTGTTCCAATAATGGTCTTCTAAGATGGCTTTGCAACCAAGTCCCAAACACCATTTCTTTGAAACTGATTTAGTTCTTCTTGCATTGCAACTATCCATCCATCATCATCAGAAAGAGCTTCATCAACAGAAGTTAGCTCAATTAATGACAGTAATCCAAGCATTGAATGTTCTTGTCTAAAAGATGATCTAGTTTTCCTTGAACTGTCTTTTTATCCAATGATTAGTTCTTCTGGATGAGAAGATTTGTACTTAAAGGTTGAAATTCCTGGCAGTTAACTGGTTCTGAACTAAAAACAGAGTATGAGAAATGAAGTTCAGAAGCAGAAAAAATAAAGTGCAGAAAGTAAAGGAACACAATGAATTTGTTAACCCAGTTCGGTGCAAACTTCACCTACTCTGGGGGATACCAATCCAGGAAGGAAATCTACTAAGTAGAATTAATTCTAAGACTTAACAGCCCTTGTTCTTCGTCTTATCACTTAATCTCTACCCTTCTAGACTTCTACCCAGGAAACCACCTAGGTATAAGAACCCACTTACTTCCTAACCAAGCAATCACAGCCCAGTGATTGTAAACTTAACAAAACAAACAAATTGAAGACACTCTTCAACAGAACAAAAACATCACTTGTGCTTAAAAGCTTTAAGTGATTTACAACTAAAAACACCTAAACCAACCCAGATGAGTGGTGTACAAACAAAGCCTAAGCTTACACAGACACAAAAACTCTAAAACAAATTTCTGGTTTTTGACACATGAAATCTCCAATAGCAATGCCCTCTTTAAATAGTCTTCAGCAGCAACATAATTCTGAACACAATCTTCAAAGATATACTCCCAGAATTATTTTAGAAGCAAATAGAAGCTCACATAAAATTCACAAATATATTTTCCAAAGATTTCCTTGAAAATATATTCACAAATAATTGAATCAAATCTTCAGAACATATCTTGCACGAAAATAATTCCTTCTAGAAATGAAGCTTGGATAAATCTTCAATTAAATCTTCAAAAGATATTGTTCTGAAATACTTTGAAGCTCAAAAAGGAAACAAATAATTCTGAATCAAATCAAGCAAAGATCCCTTTGCAATATATTCATTCATAAAACATGAAGCCAATCTTCATAAGATCTTCACCAAAAAATATTCAGCCTTCTGGAAACTTTAGCATGAATAAAACTTCAGAAAATCTCCAAGAGATACGCACAGAATTAATCCAAAAGAATGCAGAAAAACTGCTTCTGGAAATAGCTTCTGAAGGTCAACGCTTGGTCAACGTCTGAACAGTGCGTCTGAAGTACTGTTCAGCGTCTGAAGGCACATTCTGCGTCTGAAGCACTGTTTCAGAGTCTGAAGGTCCATTTCAGCTTCTGAAGGCCCAGAAATGCAATTTTCAGCTTCTGAACCTCTTTAAAACGCATTGCTTGCTTCTGAAGACACTATATAACTTCTGGAAACGCATGCTTGCACATATTGATTTGATTTTACCAAACAATGAAGCCAACACTTCAAATAACCAACAAAGGTGCTTTTGGATTGAGTTGCATTTTGAGAACCATCATGAGCTTGAAGTGTATCAGAAATTGTGTCAGCTTCTGAAGTTGTGCTAGCTTCAGAACTAGGGTCAGCTTCTGAATCTTCGGAATTGTTATCATATTCTGGATTCTGATCAGATTATGAAGCATCTTCTGATATCTGACTATCTGAGAAACTTTGAACTAGCTCTGACATTTCATTGTCAAGCATTTTGTCATCAAATCTGGTGTACATAGATTCTTCCACAACACGTGTTTCAGAATTATACACTTTGTATGCCTTGGATCTTTCAGAGTAACCTAAAAAGATTCCTTTATGAGCCTTGGCATCAAATTTCTTAAGATAAACTTTGTTGTTCAAGATGTAACATGTACATCCAAACTGATGAAAGTAAGAGATACTTGGTTTTCTTCCTTTGAATAGCTCATATGCTGTTTTGTTCAGAATTGGTCTAATGTAGATTATGTTCTGAACATAACATGTTGTGTTTACAACTTTTGCCCAGAAGTACTTAGCCATATTAGTCTCATGAAGCATGGTTCTAGCCATTTCTTGTAAATTTATGTTCTTTCTTTCTACAACTCCATTTTGTTATGGAGTTCTAGGAGAAGAGAACTCATGGATAATTCCATGTTTTTCACAAAAAGTTTCAAATGGCTCATTTTCAAATTCACCACCATGATCACTTCTGACTTTTAAAATGTTCATTTCCTTCTCAGACTGTACTTGTGTGCAGAAGTTGCTAAACACATCATTTGATTCATCCTTAGTTCTAAGGAATTTGACCCAAGTCCATCTGTTGTAATCATCAATAATAACTAAGCCATATTTCTTCCCATTGATTGATGTTGTACCAACTGGTCCAAACAAATCAATGTGAAGTAGTTCTAAGGGTCTAGAAGTAGAAACAATGTTTTTTGGTTTAAAAGAAGTTTTCATAATTTTTCCCTCTTGGCATGCTCCACAAAGTGCATCTGAGTGATAGTTAATGTCTGATAAGCCTCTGACAAGTTGTAACTTGCTAAGTTTAGAGATTAATCTCCAGTTAGTATGTCCCAACCTTTTGTGCCACATCCATTTCTCATCACTCACTGATAGAAGGCAAACTACCTTCTGATCAACCAATTCTGAAAAGTTGATTTTATAAACATTGTTTTTTTCTTTTTCCTTTCAACACAACATATTGGTTAGCATTGTTGATTATTGTGCAGTTGTTCTTATCAAACATCACTTCATAACCACTATCACAAAATTGACTTATGCTAAGTAGGTTATGTGTTAATCCATCTACAAACCACACATTATTAATTGAGATAGAGGAGTTACCAATAGTTCCCTTACCAATGATCTTTCCTTTCTGGTTTCCCCTAAAACCCACAGTTCCTCCCTCTTTCATGGTCAGGGTTTGGAACATAGACTTGTCTTCTGTCATGTGTCGCGAGCAACAACTATCCAGGTACCAGGAACCTTGCTTTTCTGTTCCTCTTAAGCATATTTGTATCATAAACAATTTCAGACTTAGGTACCCATATCTTTATGGGTCCTTTTTGGTTAGTTCTGAAATACTTAGGCTTTTGTTGTACCTTGTGTATAAAGTTATAAGACTCAGACTTTTTCAGTATCTTTCGATATGATTCCTTTGATCTTGAAGTTGTCTTAGTCTTAGACAGAGTTCTTCAGAACCTGAGCTTTCAATGTTCTTGATTATGATCTCTTCAGAACCTGAACTTTTGAAAACTTGGGTTCTGTTTTCTTCAGAACTTTGGACTTAAGAATCTTTGATTCTGATTTGTTTTGAGTTTTGGATTCAGAAGTGTTAGGTTCTGATTTGTTCATAACTTTAGTTTTATCAGCTTCTGACACAAAGCAAACCTTTAGACCTTTCTTAATATCTTTAGAACAGGATGTTAGGTTGACTTTCTTAGATTGACTAAATGGATCTTTAGGGAAGCCAATACCTTCTCCCTTGTTCCTACTAACACCATAAATCATTGAAGCAACCTTACTTCTGTTGATACCATTTACCATGAAATCTTGAAGTGCAATTTCTTGCTCACTTAAAGGTTCATCGGATTTCTTATTAGTCATTTTAAGGAAACCACTATATTCATCTTCCAATTTAGTTATCTGAAGATGAAGTCTATGGTTTTCTTCAGCCAGCAAGTTATACCTTTCTTTTAAACTTTTTATCTGTCTAGACTTGTTATTGTAATGACTCATAACTTCTTTAAATATATCAATGATTTCAGACTTAGATAGTTTAGAGTATACCTCATCTTCATTCTCAGAGTGTGATTCAGGCTCTACATCAGAAGATATTATTGCAACTAAAGCCAGATTGGCTTCTTCTTCATCTTCTTTGTCAGAGTCTGATTTTTTTTCAAGATCATCCCATGTTGCCATAAGACTTTTCCTGATCTTGTTTCTGAAGTTACTTGATTTGGAGTTTGTGCTTTTTGACTTCTCTTTAGACTTGTCCTTTTGCAGTTCTGGACAGTTAGCAATGAAGTGACAAAGCTTCTTACAGTTGTAGTAGCCTTTCTGATCTTCCTTCTTAGAACCTGATCCATTGAAACCACTATTTTTGTTTGAGAATCTCTTGCTCTTTTTAGCCAAATACTGAAGTCTTTTGGAAAACATTGACATCTCTTCAGCTTCTGGGTCTTCTTCAGAACCTCCATCAGGGAATTCTTTATCAGACTCATCAACTTTCAGAGCTTTTAAAGACTCTCCTTTGGACTTCAGTGCAATGGACTTTATCTTCTTTACAGGTTCATCCTCATTGAGCCCTAGTTCATGACACTTCAGAGAACTCGCAAGATCTTCAATACTTAGAGTATTCAGATCTCTTGCTTCCTCTATACTTTGGGTCTCCATTTTGCAGGCAAGCTTCTTAGGATATTGTTCACATGATCAAATGTTGAATAGATTTTCTTCAGTATTTGAAGTCCGAACACCAAAGTCTAAAAGCTTGAGAACATAGTCTCAATGTTTTCATCCTCTTTCATCTTAAACAACTCATACTGTTGAACAAGAAGATTAGCTTTAGCTTCTCTAACCTTCTTGTTACCCTCATAATTTGAACACAGAGAAGTAAAGATAGCATTAGTAGTAGACTTATCACTCAACTTCAAGTATTCATTATGAGGTAAAGCCTCAACAATGATTCCTCTCACTTTATGATGCTTTATGTAAATCTTTCTTTCAGCATCAGTGAGACCCTTTCTGTCAACAACTACATCTTCCTTATCAACAGGAATAGAGATACCATCTTCAATGATGTCCCATAGGTTATCATCAACACCAATGATATGACTATACATTTTGCTCTTCCACCAGGAGAACTTTTCAGCATCTCCATTAAACATAGGAGGTTTATTATGATGAGAGTGAGATTTATCATCTGTACCATAATCATATGATACAGCTCTATTGTTTCCAAAAGTTCCAAAATCAAAAGCACTAGCTCCACCACCAGTAGACATGTTTTTCTCAAGATCTTTACTGACACACGGTTAAGAGTTGAAATATCAGAACCGGAGCTCTGATACCAACTGAAGGTGAGAAAAACACAAGAAGGGGGGGTTAAATTGTGTTGTCTTTTTCTTCTTTTTAACAATGTTCAAAGTTCAGCTTCTGATGGATCAGAATCTGAAGCAATGTACATAGTCAAGTGCAGTGGATATAACAAAGTTAAAGAGAGAGAGAGAGAGAGAGAGAGAGAGAGAGAGGAAAGACACAAAGCAATTATCCTGGTTCCTTTCACAACCTGGAAGTAGTCCAGTCCCCTTGTTACTTACAAGAGATTTTTCACTATAATCACCAAGATTACAAATGCTCAAGCACAAAGCAAGAGACTTCCAATGCTCAAGCACAAAGCAAGAGACTTTTAATGCTCAAGCATATAACAAGAGACTTTTAATGCTCAAGCACAAAGCAAGAGACTTCTAATCAAACAAAGATTACAAAGTAAAATGTTTGGATTGAACACTTGATATACTATCAGTGGTGTTCACAAAATACAACGCAGTTCAGACTCTAAAGACTTAAGAATTTCTAAGATGTGAAAGTTTGTAAGAAATTCTAAGTGAATGATGAATATTTAATTTGACAGGGTTTTGGCACTTGTTAAAATATTGCAGAGTCTTGTTCTTTTCTTCAAGTCTTCAAGCCTTTATATAGAGGACGAAAAAAGTCGTTGAAGTGAGTGGCAAATCATCATAAGAGTCGTTGGAGAAGCTTGATCAATCACTGTTGATTTGTTGCTTGATTTGGTTCAGGTACTATGAAGGAAGGAATTTGAAACCTTTCCTGAAAATAGAATGAACCGTTCTTTACCAAGGAGACAAAGCTGCAGAGTATGAACAGAGCATGTGAGGATGTTGGAGATCGTGGTTGTACGATTGTCCTTTCTTGACAATGACATCCATTGACTTCTAATCCATCAGGACTTCCAATGTTCATCTTGCAAAGACGTTGGTATGCAGTGTCTTCAGCTTCCTGAATTTTGCTACCAAATTCTGAGTCTTCAGCTTCTTGGTCGAGGCTTTCAGATTTTGAGTCTTCAACTTATGAACTCTCAGCTTTTGATACTTCAGCTTCTGGGAGTCTTTCAGATTCTGACTTGCAACAAGCTTCTCTTGAAAATTCTTTGCTCTTCATTTGTTCTTTCAGAACCAATACATGATTAAGAGTTGTAAATTTTTGTCTATGGTGATGCATACTTGAACAAATATTAGCATATCCAATTGGACTTTTAATATATTGTTATCATCAAAACGCAAGAGGCATTGTCTAGAACTTATTTTGTTCCAACAAAGTCATGTTGTATTGTAAGGTTATATATAATTAATCATCTTTATTGTTGGAATTAAGTCTAGTTGCTATGGTAATTCAAATGTAGATACGAGATAAGGATTATGGAAGGTCAGTTGCGTCTTCACTGTTTTGCATAACAGTGAACTGATTTGACTCAAAAAGGTGTATCCTCCTATCTTGGCTATTAGATATACATACATGTGTTTAACCTCTTTTCAAATATGGATTCAATGGTCACCTGAATAAAGATAGCAACGATCACAAGGATACATTGTAGAAAATTGCTCTTCCCCCATATAAAATTGTTTTCTCCCACATGAACTGACCAAAATACCCCCAGCGTGAATTAACTCACGTTCGGTATACTCCTACGTGAGTTAGCTCACGTTTAGTATACCCCACGTGAGTTAACTCACGTCGAACCTCCGCGTGAGTTAACTCACTCCAAACCTCCATGTGAGTTAACTCACGTGGACTGTCTTGATTTTAGAAATAGTGTTGCAAACTTCACTCACCAAGATATGAAAGCTGCTTTGGATAGTTGCATTACTTCATGCACCAAGATATCAAAAGAACTTGTATTTAAAAGTTATGAACTGTTGGAACATTGGTGTGAAGTTGGAAGAAAATTGAAAGATTAAACACCAAGTAATAAGACTTTGAGCTAGTGTGATGTGAATTGAAAAAATAGAGAGTGGGGGTCCCACATAAAATAGAACACACACATTAGTAGTGTTTAAATTGTGGTATTTAATTTTAAATACTTTATAATGATAAAAATAATAGTAATTATTATTTTTATTCGTGAATATCACTTCCCATAAATTTAGTTTATGTTGTTTGTGATAAGAATAAGAATTCAACTGAGTTCTTATCTTTCCTTCATTCATATCCAATGAGTTTGTTTCCTCCATTTTTGTGGATTTGTTTCTTTTTTATCTTATCCACAAATGTTGTTGAACTGATTAGTGATGAAGTTTCTTTTTGATCTTATCCATTAGAGTGACTGCTGCCGCAATTTTAGCTAAAACAGTTACAAAATCTTTATATAAATAGAGGACTTCACTCAGTTCAAAAAACACACCAAAGAGTTCTATTGAGTTGTCGAGAACTCTTTCTCTCTTCTCCCTCCAGCTTGTGTTAACGAGCTATTCTTCTCCTTATCTCATTTTTCTGTCCCTTCGGATTTAAGAGTGTTCTTAAGACCTTAGTCCCTATTCGGTATAATGTCCCTTCGGAATTAAGAAAAGTCTTAAAACATAATCCCTTCATAATATATGTCCCTTCGGAATAATGAGTATTTTTAAGATCATAGTCCCTTTTGAAATAATAATGTCCCGTCGGAATTAAGAATGATCTTAACAGTATATAAATATTCTTTCGATATTTTTCTACTCTTGGAAAAGTTAAAAAGTCAGAATGGTGGTATCACCATATTTGAGTGGTCTTAGTACCATATTGATATTTTGGAGAACTCAAATGTTAGAATGGTGATAACACCATATTTGAGTGGTCTTAGCACCATAATAGAGTGGTCACAGTACCATATTAGAAAGTGGTTTCAGTATTAAAGAGTGGTCTTAGTACCATATTGGAGGTGTAAATCTCGAACGGTTTTCTACAGTGCAGTAGTTAACCGCACAGTTGTAGATGGGCTTGTTTTATCCTGGAGGCGGCGTGGTTGATAGTCTGCCTTGCACAATTTTGGGCAGTGCCACGAAACGTCTTAAAGAGAGCGACCTGGTCGTGACTCAACCTAGTAACAACTTCGGTAGATAGTCCCTTTCAAAATAGAATTTGGAAATCCAAATACAACAGTTTGGAAATCCAAAACCAACAATTTTAAGACGTTTCCGTTCTGCCATGTCTACCGAAGAAATTACTAACTCGAGTTTTATTGTCCCTAAATACAAGAAGGATAAAAAAGCTATAGAAATGCATCTATATACTGAACACAATGAAGTGATTGTTGTTATAACAACAACACTCATAAATTCACATATGCGATTTTGAATTTTTTGTTTAAAAACTATTTTCAAAAATCAGAACCGCACTGTGAATAAGTAATTCTAACTGCCAACAGAATAGGAACCTCAAAATGGTCCTAAACGAAAATCAGCGGCCACCATCAAGAAATGACACTGGTTCACAATTTATTTTTAATACAATTGTGAGAAACCAGGTCATATGTCCCGCAAGTAAATTGTTGCTCCGCTGCCTAACCTAACTAAAAAGAAATTCACTGATATGACTAGTTAAATCAATCTAGTTGGTGAATTAAGTGAATGGTGGATAAACATTAGCGTCTCGCGCCGTGTTTGCTATGATTATGCTATGTTAAAAAACATATGCTACTGCTGTAAATAACAAAGTGTTGTTAGGATATTATAACAACATTAAATTCGTTGGCATTGGAGATGTGAAGTTGCAAATCACGTCCGAAAAGAAAATTATTCTCTAGGACGTGATGCATGCTCCAAAATAAGAAAGAATCTGAATTTCAGATTTCTATTGAATAAGACTGAGTTGACTCTGACTTAAAAAGAGACTTGTGCATCATACATTCTTGTTGGGGAAAGACTACACCTTTGATGATATGCTTCTCCCTCTATTTTATAAGTTGTGTGATTTTAATATTTGACATGTCAAAATTTATCATATGAACAAGCGTTTAATTTTAAACTTGAGTAACTTGGACTTAATTCCAAAGTTATATGACTAGAAAATTTTATTTTTTGCAGTCAAGATGAATGAACTAAAAGTTCATATAAATCAGTGTTTAAAGAATTTGAACCTCTAAACTTAATAAATTATGATATGTGCGAACTTGATGACACATAAACTAGAAATGATAAAAATATATTTTATCATATGACTGTAAATTTTGAAAAATAAAATTGATACGCTTGATACGTTCAATTTTTATAACAAAAATTGAAATTTATGTTGAATAGAGTACCCAAGTCTAAGAACAAAATTTCTAATTAAGAAGTTTTGAAGAAAAGACAACCCAACTTGTCTTATTTTTTGAACTTGAGATTGTCTGGATTATATTTGGATTCTGGACCCCAAGAAAGTTGAACTCACTAGTAGAGCCTATGAATGTGTATTCATTAGGTATGCTATAAATAACGAAGCATGTAAGTTTTAAAACCTAAATGCTAAAGTGAGCATAGAATTAAACGATACTGATTTCTATGTAAATAAATACCCCTTTAAATAGAGAATAGTGGGGGCACTAGTGGGGGCGCTAATGAAAGCACACCATTAGTGGGGGCAAAGTAATTTCCCCTTTTAAATTGAGAGCTAGTGGGGGCACTGCATCTGATCACATTCCAGTAATCAGAAACAGTTATGAAAACATCGTATGAGATGTTATAGAACCTCGAAGAGGTAAGAAAGCTATAATTGCTAAAGAGTATAAACATAATTATATGGTTTATATATTGAAAGAGGATCCATCTGGCCTTCAAGAAGCTTTGCCTTCATTGGATGCTAACTTTTGAAAAGAAAAAAAAACATTAAACGATGAAATGGATTCTCTAGAATCTAACGAAACACGACTCTTAGTTGACTTGCCTCCTAATTGCAAACTAGTTGGTTGTATTTGAATTTTGGAAATGGAAAACTAAAACCTGATGGTTCGGTTGCTAAATACAAGGCTCACCTTGTAGAAAAAGGTTTTAGGCAAAGAAAAAAATATAGATTTCTTCGACACTCATTCACCAGTCACTTGAATCATATTCATGAGAGATACTAGTCCCTTTAGCCGATGTACATAACTCATAGTACTCCAAATGAATGTGAAAGCTGCCTCTTTAAATGGTGAATTAGAAGAAGAAATTTATATAGAACAACCCGAAGGTTTTTGTGATTCATGGACAAGAAAACAAGGTCAGTAAGTTAGAAAAATCTTTGCATGGTCTAAAATTAAACTCCTAAGAAATGGCATGAAAAATTTGACAACCTAAAGATATCGAATGAGTATAAAGTGAATGAAAGTGACAAATGTATTCACTACAAATATGTAAATAACATTTGCACGATCATATGTCTCTATGTAGACGACTTGCTCATATTTGGTTCAAAGATTCATGCTATAAATTATGAGAAATCATTGTTTATCAACAACATTGATAAGAAAGACCTAGGCGAAGTTGAAGTAATTCTTGGTTTCAAGATTACTATATCAAAAAAAAAGAAATTTTTTTATCAATCTCACAAGATCTTAAGAAATTTAATTATTTGACTATAAACTTGCAAGCACGCCTTATGATCCAAGTGTAAAACTCTTCAAGAACACTTGAGGTGGTGTTAGACAAATAGAATATGTGAGCATCATTGGCAGTCCTTAGATATTTCACTGAATGTATTAGACCCGACATTGCCTATGTCGTGGAACTCTTGTGCAAGTTTACTAGTAGACCAAGTGAGAAACATTGACATGTTATTGAAAGAGTCATAAGGTGCCTTAAGAAGACTATGACTCTAGGATTACATTATGAGGAGTATGCTGTTGTACTTGAATGGTACAAGATACAAAATAGAACATCCTTCAGATGAGTCTTAAGCGACCAGTGGCTGCACATTGAGCATCACTGGAGGATTTGTTTGTTGAAACATATGATATTGACTCAATCCACACTGTAATGATCTGAGATGAGAACACTAGAGAAAACTAGTGAAGAAGCAAGTTGAGAAAATGCTTGCTAGTTGAGATCCCCTAGTGGATAAAATCGTTGCTAGGAGTGTTAATTCATTGTGATAGTACTGCAGCTATTACAAAATTGAGAATCGTTACTACAATAGTAAGAGACGATAATTAAGGCACGAACACATAACAAATTAGAGAGCTAGCTACTCTCAAAAGAAACGGTTAAAGTAGATCATGTACGTACTGATAAAGAATTAGTTAATCCTTTGATGAAAGGAATTACTAGAAAGAAAGTCATAAACACATCCAATAAGATGGGACTAATGCCTAAAGATCACAAGTGATGGTAACCCGACCTAAATGACTGGAGATCCCAAGAAATAGGTTCAATGGGTAATAACAAGTCATGAGTGAAAGAACATGCTATGAGAAAATTAAGAAAGCATGAATCCTGCAGCGACAGAAGGATGAGATAATAGAAACTCTTAATGAGATCTATACTCTATGTTGAGTGGATTACATAGCTATTGGAGTACTCTTGATAGACTCACCTATACGAATCTGGAACTGAGGCCAGTTCCTATGGGATTTTGAGGCAGAATACCTAGAGCGTTCGTTAAAACTGGGATAGACGTGCAGGGCCATAAACGCACGTGCTTTTAGAATACACCTTAGGAAAAGGTTTGTGTGCGGACTCTATGTCTGAGATAGAGTTCAATGATGTAAGCAACTCTTGTTGAATCGGAATAGTATTAGCTATGCAAAGGTTCAAGTTGTAGGCGACACCTTTGTTTATTAGCAACCTTATAGAAACGTTTTGACGTTATTATTGAAACCATTTTTTAAATTCAAGTGGGAGATTGTTGGAACATTGGTTTGAAGTTGGAAGGAAATTGAAAGATTAAACACCAAGTAATAAGACTTTGAGCTAGTGTGATGTGAATTGAAAAAATTGAGAGTGGGGGTCCCACATAAAATAGAACACACACATTAGTAGTGTTTAAATTGTGGTATTTAATTTTAAATACTTTATAATGATAAAAATAATAGTAATTATTATTTTTATTCGTGAATATCACTTCCCATAAATTTAGTTTATGTTGTTTGTGATAAGAATAAGAATTCAACTGAGTTCTTATCTTTCCTTCATTCATATCCAATGAGTTTGTTTCCTCCATTTTTGTGGATTTGTTTCTTTTTGATCTTATCCACAAATGTTGTTGAACTGATTAGTGATGAAGTTTCTTTTTGATCTTATCCATTAGAGTGACTGCTGCCGCAATTTTAGCTAAAACAGTTACAAAATCTCTATATAAATAGAGGACTTCACTCAGTTCAAAAAACACACCAAAGAGTTCTATTGAGTTGTCGAGAACTCTTTCTCTCTTCTCCCTCCAGCTTGTGTTAACGAGCTATTCTTCTCCTTATCTCATTTTTCTGTCCCTTAGGATTTAAGAGTGTTCTTAAGACCTTAGTCCCTATTCGGTATAATGTCCCTTCGGAATTAAGAAAGGTCTTAAAACATAGTCCCTTCGATAATATATGTCCCTTCGGAATAAAGAGTATTTTTAAGATCATAGTCCCTTTTAAAATAATAATGTCCCGTCGGAATTAAGAATGATCTTAACAGTATATAAATATTCTTTCGATATTTTTCTATTCTTGGAAAAGTTAAAAAGTCAGAATGGTGGTATCACCATATTTGAGTGGTCTTAGTTCCATATTGATATTTTGGAGAGCTCAAATGTTAGAATGGTGATAACACCATATTTGAGTGGTCTTAGCACCATATTGGAGGTGTAAATCTCGAACGGTTTTCTACAGTGCAGTAGTTAACCGCACAGTTGTAGTTGGGCTTGTTTTATCATGGAGGCGGCGTGGTTGATAGTCTGCCTTGCACAATTTTGGTCAGTGCCACGAAACGTCTTAAAGAGAGCGACCTGGTCGTGACTCAACCTAGTAACAACTTTGGTAGATAGTCCCTTTCAAAATAGAATTTGGAAATCCAAATACAACAGTTTGGAAATCCAAAACCAACATGAACTGCCATTCAAACAAAGATCCAACATTGTATTAATTTGTCGACATGATAGAATACTAATAATCTTCCTAGTGTATTAATTTGTCGACATGATAGAATACTAATAATCTTCCTAATCAAGAAACAATCAGTGGAAATATATTCCAGCTAGCAGCCAATTAATCTCAAAGCAAATCATCATTTAGTATTAAATATTAACTATAAGTGGACTTGATCAATTATTCATTTGTAGACAAGAAAATGACAAACGTACGTGGCACTTTCAAGTTTGAAACACTATATATGAAACAATGGCAATCCACGTGAGTTAACTCACGTGAAAGTATACCGAACGTGAGTTAACTCACGTTGGTGGTATTTGATCAGTTTGTATTAGGGGTGTTCGCGGTGCGGTTTGGTTCGATTTTGAGGCTAAAAGTTATCCAAACCGCAAGATAAAAAAGCATGCGGTTTTGTTTGGTTTGGTTGACTTCTAAAATAAAATCCGAACCAAACCAAACCAAACCAATGCGGTTTGGGTTGGATCGGTATGTCCAGTTTTTATCGAGCCAATACAATTTTTTGTTTTCAACATTAAAATCAAGTTAAATAGCTAAAACACAACAAATTTCCAGCAATATTCCCAACAACATAAACTAAATTAAAAACGTGTGCAAAAAATAATCTTATTATGTAAGAAATGCAAATACTAAGATTTTATCATTCTCTAAAAGTTCAAGAACACATAAACATATTTTTGAAATAAAAAGTTAAGAAGAAACTTAACAAGAGAAAAAATATGTCATTTTATAAAAGTTTCCATTGAGTTTTTATGAATATTGGTCTAGGTGACATATGTTTAATTAGTGTTTTTCGTATGTTATGGTTTGGTTTAGTTTGATTCGGTTGATAAAACAAAAACGGCAAACCGAAACAAACCATACGGTTGAGTAAGAAAACGATCTGAATACATCCGAACCAAATGCGGTTTTTTGCGGTTTCGGTTTGGATTGGTTCGGTTTGCGGTTTTTCAATCGGATTGGTTCGGTTTTGAACATCCCTAGTTTGTATGGGAGTGAGCAATTTTCTACATTGTAATAAGGGGGCTCACCCCCAAGTATGATCACACATTCTTAACCTTACTTATAACATGCTTGCAGCCTGTCTTATTTTGGCATCAAAATATCTTTGTTGGTACAGCTCCTCGCTGGGAGAAGAAGCGGAGATTTGTAGCACCAAATCTGAGTTCACTTCATTGATCCATGTGTTCATCTTTGTTTCATACATGATCAAGTTCGCATGCAAAACAAATTAAAATTATAAAAATAAAGGCCTAAAAATTGATGGATTTGATTTATGAAAATTGTCAACAACAAAAAAATTAATATATTCACCTCCCCTAATCTTGTGTGTTGACACATCAATGGACTCAAATACCAAAATTTACCGTATATGATGGATCAGAGAGGTTAGTCCCACATGAACATCCTTTATTACTCAATGCTTAACACACATTCTTACTTATGATTAACATGGTTTTTCTAAAAAATTATGACTATCATGTGCCTTATCCAACTGATGCATGTCATGTGCCTTATCCAACTGATGCATGTCATGTGCCATTAGACATCAACCAAGAACCAACTAGTTCCATGAGCCCATGAACCTATCCTGTTTGACAAGAGGGCCCATTTTGTCGTCGTTCCCATCTAATTAAATCCAAGTTCCGTATAGGTTCAAACTTATAAGAGAGCATCGTGACATATTATGATATTAAAGACCATATAAATATTATTGTTTTATGAAAGAAAGTTTATGAGACAGCTGCATTATGTAGACAATAAAAAATTGAGTAAATAAGTTTAATGATGGGATTGTCAACACATGAGAGAAAAACAATAGGAGAATTTTGTTTCTATAATTTAAATCAAACTATTTTTATGATTTGACAATTATGATTTATTGACGATGTAAAAAGTATTTAGACTATATATATATATATATATATAACAATTTTTTTTGAGGGAATGTAAATCAAACTTATGTAATTATATTGATTTCTTAATTATATTAATAATTCATAAAAAAGAAGCCAAAAGCATATATGTCGAAAGAATGGGCCATCAAGTTAATGCTCAAGTATATGCCAAAGAAGATCCTCTGTCTCTGCCCCACCCACCCAAAAGGAACACACACACTCATCTTTATAGTTCAGAAAAACCCTCCTTCTTTTCTTCCCTTTTAAGGCTCATCTATTCATAGCTTTTGTACTATATTGTTCTCTATTGAAAGTTTCATATGGAAATTCGGATGGAACCAAGAGCATGTAGCTGTGAGATTAACGATGGTGCTGATGAAGATGAAGACACAAATTCATGATAATCATCCAATGATAATTGCAAGTTGATTAACTTGCTTGATCATTTGGGCAACTGAACATCCTTTGGCAGTGACACTATTACAAGATCCTTGCTCTTCTACACCTTTATTTTTACAAGAAATATTTTTATAATATTTCATGCATGTTTAGATTGAATGTGAGATTGTCAGAATCACCAATGTCATGGTGATTTCGTCAAACTCGCATCTGATCCAAACATACACATGTATGCAGTTCCATGAAACAATATTGTACAAGTTATTTGGTTCCTTACTATAGATTTTAAATTTGGGAAATTCTTGTTTACCCATCAATAAAAGGTGGGTAATACTACCCATGTTGAGTTGGACCAATCAAAACAATGTATTTATATAACATTAAAAATAATAGAAAACAAACAAATAACTTTGATTGGTGCCAACTCAACATGGGTTGTGTTACCCACCTTTTATTGATGGGTACCCAAGTTGTCACCTTTAAATTTTTGTTTATGATGAGTGTCTTATTGTACACCATTTTGCATTGTTTTAGTCACTTTTGTTGTTTTTCTTTTCATGTAATAATTTTGTTCTCTTTTGGCGTTTCAAAAGCTACCCAGAACAATGTGATATTTTATTGCGAGATATGAATATGAGGGTATATTCTTATGTCTACATACTCTTCTTTGGTATTAACGTGGTATGATTAATTATAATTAAAGATGTAAGTGCCATTTGATTTCTTTTAGGTACGGTATACTATAATTTTGGTACTATTCAATATATTTTAGGCCGACACACATGAGAGATCTTGATATTGATTAATAATTTAATTTAACCAAATAAATCATCTAAAAATAATGAGGATTCGATCTGAACTAACATTTTCTTATAAGATGACTATTTATTTTTGGGCTTCTTGGGTTTTGGCTATATAATACTGCAAAAAAACATTTTCAATGACGAAAAGAGTTCTAATCTTGAATAACAACTTCCTTAGTTTGAGGATTTGATACAACTTTGTCATTTGTATAGCGATAGCTTCTTTTATCCCCGCACCTTTCCAATTACTAATGGCGATGATAATGAAGAGGAGGAAGAGCAACCCCTTTAGTTAGTGTCTTATTCCATCCGTGTTGTGCCGTTACAAGACCCTCATCAATAGATCGCCCCCGAACCCATCCATGACCTCTAAATCTGGTCGTTGTGATTCCAAACCTTAATTGCAGAAAGGACCTCCAAACGCCTAGAAAGTCACCATGTCAATTTTATGGTTTGGTTTTGGTCACTCCATCAAGTCTGATATGATTAAGCATCAACATAATGAACTAAAGAGCAAAAATGAATTTGATATGATTAAGTATCAATACCTAAAATGAATTTGCAAATAGAGATCAAAGATATGGAATATTTAAGGGGAAAGAAATAGAAACACAAAGATCAATTAAACATAGAAAGTCGAAACACATGAGGGAGTATTCAATAAATTTAGGCCGAGACACATGAGAGATATTATTATGTTTCATATTTCATATTTCTTATAATAAGGATCGGAGGGAGTATTCAATAATAAAAATAAATCCCTTTTTTAAAAAATAATTTTTAAATAAAATAAAATAATTTTTTTGTTAAAAAAGGATTATTTTATTTTAAAAATCCAACAGCCTACGTTTGGAACAAAACAGTGAACAAAATAATTATTTTATTTTAAAAAGGATTTATATTTTTTAAAAAAGGATTTTATTTTATTTTATTTTTTTATAATTATTCTCAATAAAAATAATGAACAAAATAATAATAAAACATAATATCATTGAAAGTTTTTTTTGTAAAAAAAAGGGCTGAGGGACCAATATCAAAGTGCAGAGACTAATATCAAAATATGCTGAAAGTGCAGAGACTAATGATATTTTTAAAGTCAAAAAATAATGAATAAAATAATAATAATAAAAAGGTTGAAATACTTTTTTGTCTTTTAGTGTGCCTCGTGGTGTGGAATGATTGGTCCACGTGTCACACCAGTAGTTTTTTTTCTTCCTAACTTGAACCGAAGGACCAATGACAAAATTTTTACAAAATACATGGACTAATGCCAAACAAAAAAAAGTGCAGGGACTAATGTCAAAATATGGTGAAAATGTAGAGATCAATGACATATTTAAGCCAAAAAATAATTATCGGGACTTAAAAATGCAAAGCACAACACTATAAAGATGCATCCAAACACATTGATCAAATTCCCTCACTCTTAAGCTTTTACACTCTGAAGTTAAGACACAAAGTTTCAAAATAGATAACAAAGCAACTATGCATTTTTTTCCAGTTAACCTTAGGAATGTAAAGCAGCAAGTGAAATGTTCATACCAAGCTTAAAGGAATATCACAATCATGAATAACATCTTATTATTTACAAAGCAAACAAGAGAACAAACCAACCAAAGAATGCATCATAATTCATAAGTGATAGAATCTTCACAAGATATACGATTATGCCAATCCCTCAAGTGTTTAGGCTAATATTTAAACTCAAAGCACTTCGAGAAAGCTAGCACTACCATATGCTTGAAAAGCCTATAACATCCACGCTTGAAACATATATATGCATATAGAGATCAAAAGGATTTTATTAGGATTGTAATAGTGTCAAAGTCAAGGTGAGATAATCCTAACGAGAACTATGTTATAAAATCAAAGAAGGTAAATGAGCAATAGAAAACAATGGCAAAATAAGTAGGAGAGACCAATTCAACTCAACAAAATATGATGTGATTTCCACTATTTCTCCACTTTTAACACCTTCCTTCTTTATCACTTATTTTTTGTGCAATTCTATTCAACAAAATATGATGGATTTCCAATTTTCTTTCCTTTTATTTTAGGGTTAAATAAATTTTTGGTCCTTATAAATATTCAAAATATTATTTTTAATCCATATAAATTTTTTCAGCAAGTTTTGGTCCCCCAAATATTTTCCGTCGTAAATTTTGGTCCCTGATTTTAAGTTAAGTCATGTGTACCTTTTATATTTTTGAATGAATTTTTACAGAGGTGTTTAGAATATTATAACAAACTCTCCTACAAAAAATTAATTTTTTTTAATAAAATATGAATTAAGTATGAATTTTTAAGCGTTAAAATTTCATATTTAATTCATCCATTGTTAAAAAAAAAACTTTTACAGAAGAGATTTCTATAATGTAATAAACATGAGTGTAAAACATAATTAAAAACGCCGAAACATGTTTGATCATATTTCCAGACAAAATTATATATGCTTGACCTATATGCGAGGAGAAACATGATTGATGATCTAAGTTGATCAGAAGAACGACATCTCTTAAAAACGTCGAAACATGTTTGATCATCTATCCGGACAAAGTTATATATGTTTGACCTATATGCGAGGAGAAACATGATTAATGATTTAAGTTAATCAGAAGAACGACATCATGTGAACTTTGTGAGTGGTTGAAAAGACGACAGAGGTATCTGCAAAAGACACTTTGATGCTCAAGTCAATACGAGAGCAAGATAATGGAGTTTAGAGATAGATTGAATCGTATCTCGAAGGACTGTTGTAATATCCCGCTTAGATGTAACAGTTATCAGTGTTAGAAGCTTATTATGCAAGCATGGCAATTTGGTAAATAAGTGGGAATGGAGGAATATTTAAATAAAAGGGAACAAGATATTTTCTTTATATCTTCTCTCCCTTCACTCTCCCAAAAACAGATTTCTTTCCTTCCTCTCCCTCAAGCTCACGCCCTCCTCACTCTAGCCTTCACCCATCAAGCCTTCATCCTCAATCTTGTGAGATTCATGCAAAACAAGCTTAGTTTTGGAAGTTAGAACAAGAGAAAATAAGAAGAGAAACAAGGAAGGATCAAAGGATCAAGCTAGGGATTGAAGTTCAGAAATTTAACAAGCACCAATCAAGGCTTAGGTGAGCTCCCTAGGGTTTTAGAACCCGTTATGAGTAAGTTTGAGAGTTGTTTATACTTTGAGCAAATTTTAGTAAAAGTGCCCTAATCTATGTTATTTGCTAATTCCTTGTTTCAACTATGTTTAAACTGTTTATAAGCTTAAGAAAATCCTTTTTATACCTTTGGGGAAGCTTGGGTGTGTTGGAATGGTTTGGAATGATGAAAAATGCTATTTCTGAGTTTTCTGGACCTGTCATGGTCGCTACAGCGAGCTGGAGCTCGCTACAGCGACCAGACAGCATTTGAGTTCTGCCTACGGTCGCTACAAGCGACCAGCCGTCGCTATAGCGACCAGCATGTTTTTCAGACTTTTACCTACAGTCGTTGTAGCGACAGGCCGTGGCTATAGCGACAGCATCAGGACAGCACTTGACAGCTTTGCTGTTTTGGGCGTTCTGGAACGCGTAGGCATGGTTTTTCGCATCCGAATTCTCCATAAACATTTTAGAAACAATAACTACCATTCTAACTCACTCAAGAGGCTCCCAAAAAGGATGAAAATGTAAGGAACAAGGATTGAGCAATGTCTTAGAATAGTCTAGAATTGTAAGGGCAAAGTCTAGACGGTTATGGGAATGTTTCCAATAACCAAGCAGTGGCTTATGAGAACGATAAGCCCATGATCATAGGTTCACATGTTAAGTGTTGGGAGGTTGTATTCCCTAGAAATGCATTAAATATGTAAAAGCTCTTAGTAAACTATTAGACGTACTTCAAGTACATAAGATAAGAAATGATGAGAATAAGAATGCATCAGATATGCATAGTTTCAGATGGTGTATCAGATATACACATACCAGATAGGTTATTTATCAGAATATGTATATTTATATATATACCAGGAATAATAATTTAATAATCAGGTTAAACTTTGTGTCTTCTGTGCTCTCGACCAGTTAGAGAGGACAGGGGGTTTCAGCATTGCTGAAATGGGCCAGGAACCTTCCGCGAGGATAACCACACAGAGTTATAGTGTGTCTCCTGTGCTCTCGACCAGTTAGAGAGGACAGGGGGTTCCGGATACAGCTGGAACGGGCCAGGAATCTTCCGCGAGGATAACCACACACTTAGACAAGAGGAGTCCGGTGTTAGCCTGATATGATAGGAATTTTCACCGGTTAGCAGGGAGATGTGCTTCGGGGTTACTCCACCCGGGGGCATTCCGTAAAATGAACTCAGATAATAATGTTTGTTCAACGCTAACATCTAACATAAAGACATGTATCAGTTAATATTTTATTATGTTATCAGGCAGAGAATAGTTATCAGGCAGGTATCAGATATCAGGTATCAGTTATCAGGCGGTGATCCTAGGTTTTCCCCTCGATCACCCAGTTATCAGGTTATAGTCTAGATCTCATGACTATTCTGTATCAGGCTCAAGCAGTGATCCTAGGTTTCCCCTTGATCACTAAGGATGTAGTTAGTTATCATGACTACACAGTTTAGCAGGAACAGTCAGGTAGCCCTCTATGGGTAAGGTTAAAACTCGGCGATCATAGGTATCCCCAAGATTGCCAAGAGTAGGCATGGCGACCCTAGGTTTCCCCCGTGGTTGCCAACAGTAGGTTGGGCTGGAGCTCACTGAGACTTTATGTCTCATCCCAATCCTTCTGGTGCAGGTTAGCAGGATGTTCGTGATGAAGTTCTTCATGGAGACGCTGGATGGAGTGCAGTTGCTCGTCAAGTGCAAGCTCAGGAGTTTTATTATTATTATTATGTATTAGTATTCATTTTGGTATACGGATAATTGTATAAACGAGCTACTTGTACCCCTTTCAGTTGTATTGTTTGTAATATTATTATTGAAAATTTTAATGTATCCGATATCAGATTAATACACATGCTAAATATTCTAGATAATTTAGTATGAGTGTTACAACTGTGTAAGTCCTCTTTTATATGCTAGGATGCAGAATCCTCAAATTGATGGCAAGACAACTGTTAGTTCGATGACTACAGACGGCGAGGTCTGTGACATTGTACTTTGAATGTAGGAGATAGGACGTTATAAATTGAGAGGATAAGAAGGTTTTCTCGGTGGTAGTAGGAAAACGGGGGCGTGGAGTTCTACGGAATAGATCAAGGATGAGCGACATGCCCATGTGGACATTTAGGTTTGTGTCTGGAGTATGAGTTTGGCAAAGACAACCTTTTAGACAGTCTAGAACAATTCACATATCACAAAAGGACTAATATGAGTGGTGGCAAACTAGAGTTGTCCCCCATACTCCGTATCAGTGACATTGAATCGAATCTATTTCATCTTTTATATAGATCATGACCTTCTTATGTACGCCCTCAACATTATATCAAAACAAAATTAATAACATGTAATTAAATGTTTGCCTCCATGGTTGGCTGAAGGGTCAAGCAACCCAAGCTAAGATTTTAATACTCAAAATTTTGGATCCAAATAATGCCTAAAAAATTTAATTTAGTTATAAAAATATTTAAAATAATATATTAATTACAGATGTTTGCATGTCGTTGTTAGTCAAGATGGGGGTTAAAATTTTAGACTCAACATAACTAGATATTTTAATACTTTTCATAAGCATTGTGTTAATTTTTTTATTTTAAAAATTTTCATTATAATTTTTTTTAAAGAAAGAAACTCATTATAAAATTTGTTTTAGGTCTCTTAACGTGCCTCGTTGGCTCCGTTTCTAAGCAAATGTTTCTAAAATTGGTTTGAATTGGCCCATCCAAATTGGAACCACTTTGTTCGTTGATTGATTTGATTTTGGTTGTACTTGCACTGAGTACAATATCTAAAACTAGGGTTTAGAACTATTTAAGTGATGCCTTGAGAATCAAGGAGATTATTTATAGTCTTTCTTATGTTTGGTTTTCCGTGACTTAGGCTCCAAGTAACTTGGGTCCGAAGTCACGTTTAGAGCATTTTAGATGCTTCTAGAAGCTTCTAGAAACTTGGGCAAATGTGAATGGTAAGGCGTCAACACAGTTGCATTGCCTGCATATGTGGACGCACTTGTGTGCAGGCCAACCATAATTGTTGTTGGCATACCATAGGGAAAATCTCTTGTGACCATAGGCATTGTGAATTGTTGCATAGAGAGAAATCTATTGTCCAATGAAGTTCTCACTAGATAATTTGGATCTCTAGGGGTCAAAGGGAAATTTATTGGTGGTGGCACTGAAGCCACATAGTCAGATTGTGTCAATGCAATAGTGGTCGAAATAGATACAGGGGCAGTTACCCCCATAACTGTCGAAACTGGTATATGAACAGTTTCTCCTATAGCAGTTAACACATTGACATCCATTGTAGGAGTAGATAGTTGGACAAATTGTGCTTGTGAAGATTGTGCATTCATATGGGAAGATGATGCAGAAGTACTGGGACGAACCATTTCTTTAAAGACTTTACCACTTCTTAAATGCATGCAAAAATAAGATTTTCCAGAAAAACTTATCAGAATGATTTGAAATTTTCCAGAAACGTTTTTTTCACAAGAGCAACTAGGAAAAAAAATAAATTTACGAAAATTTCTTCCAAAATGCACAACACACGGTCCCACCGGGAGTGCCAATTTGTTTACCGGTGTTTTTGGTAAACGAAGAGTCTAGTTTTGTTTATTACAAGCAGGATCAAACTAGAAATCCTAGAGCATGTTTGTACATTATGATTTCCAGAAAAGTATGAATATTCATCATCTTTAATGAGTTTGCTTACAAAAAGATGAAGAAAACTGTTTTTACATGAAGATAACTGCCTAATTTTGAAATAAACCAACACTTGATTGTTTAAAAGTTGTTAAACTCAACAGAAAGAAAAGCTTGAAGTTTTAAAGAACACAAAAACTTAAAGAAATGTAAATTGTATTGCATTGAATGTAAAAGATGGTTCACAAGATCATGTTACATACATTCTGTTTACTCTTTTCTCTAGACGCTGGTACTTCGAGTGTATAGAATTTTTTGTAATGATTTGTGACCTGTTTTTCTTATGAAAAACTACTATATATACATAGAGAAATAATAACTGTAAAACCTAACGGCTAGAAACTATATCATTTCAACAGCTTCAATATGATTTCTACGCGTTTGAACCTTCAAACTTGCCCTTTGCCCTTTCAAAGAGAAATCAAAATCTTCAGAAAAACTTTACAGTCGAAATCTTCTCCTTCTCCGTCGAAATACTATTCAGTCGAACTCCATAAGCTCTCTTTTGGACTTAGGCAAATCTTGTGCTCTTGGACTTGGAGAACTTGCAATCTTGAACCCACTTCTAGTCGAAATTTGCATTCTTTTTCCTGCATTTAGAAAGTTCAATGGCTTCTACAACCATATAGTTAGTCAAATAAGGGAATCAAAATTATATGCTAACACGAGGTTGTTCTGATCTTCGCCGGCCATCATTTGAGAGACGATCGGAGGGGGTTTTGTTTGATGTGTGCGGCCTAGGTTAGTTTTACCGAGGCCCCACGGTGGGCACAAACTGTACTTGCAGTGAGTACAATATCTAAAACTAGGGTTTAGAACTATTTAAGTGATGCCTTGAGAATGCTCTAAAGAGGGTTATTTATAACATTTCTTGTGCTTGGTTTTCCGTGACTTAGGCCCTAAGTAACTTGGGCCCGAAGTCACGTTTATAGTGTTCTAAACGCTTCTCGAGGCGGCGCCCTTAGAGGGGCTCACTTAGGACTATTTTGGTCCTTCTAGAGGGCGTTGTGCCTAGGGCTAGACAAAAAGTCCATTCCCGCCCGAAACCATAAGACTTTTCTTGAATCTGTCTTTGAGGTTTCCTGACTTTGAGTTGGTCCTTCTTAATTTCTCTTTTGATTTGTCCTTTTGAAGTTCTGGACAATCAGTTATGAAATGACCAATTTTCTTGCAGTTGAAGCAACCCTTCTGTTCTTCCTTCTTGGAACCAGATCCTTTGAAGTTACTGCTCCTGTTAGAAGATTACTTTTGTCTCTTAATCAAGTACTGAAACCTTTTAGAAAGCATTTCCAGATCCTCAGCTTCTGAATCTTCTTCAGAACTTCCCTCAGGAGATTCTTCATCAGATTCTATAGCTTTTAGAGCTTTTAATGACTTTCCTTTAGATTTAAGTGCTAAAGACTTTCTAACAGGTTCATCTTCATTGAGCCTCAGTTCATGCACTTTGAGAGAGCTTATAAGATCTTCAGTACTTAGAGTATTTAGATCTTTAGCTTCCTCAATAGCAGTCACTTTAGGTCTCCATTTAGATGGCAGACTTCTAAGAATCTTGTTCACATGATCAGCAGTTGAGTAACTCTTTTTCAGGATTTGAAATCCAGAAACCAGAGTCTGAAATCTTGAGAACATAGTCTCAATGTTTTCATCTTCCTTCATTCTGAACAACTCATACTGCTGAACCAGAAGATTTGCTTTTGCTTCTCTAACCTTCTTGTTTCCTTCATAGTTAGAGCAGAGAGAGGTGAAGATGGCTTTTGTTGTTGATTTATCACTCAGCTTCAAGTATTCATTGTGGGGCAGAGAGTCCACAATGATACCTCTTACTTTGTGATGCTTTCTGTAGATCTTTCTTTCAGCATCAGTAAGGCTTCTTCTATCAATAGTTGCTCCTTTTTCATCAACTGGTATAGTTATACCATCTTCAATGATGTCTCATAGACTATCATCTATTCCAATGATATGACTATACATCTTGCTTTTCCACCATGAAAATTTCTCAGGATCATTAGTAAACATAGGAGGTTTATGGTGTGAGTGAGATTTCCTTTCATCTGTACCATATTCACCACCACCACTTATGGATGTGGATTCACCTGATTCACCAGAAGACATGTTTCTCAGGATCTTTACTGACTCACTGTTAGGTGATTGAATATCAGAACCGGAGCTCTGATACCAACTGAAGATGAGAAAAACACAAGAAGGGGGGTTGAATTGTGTTGGCCTTTTTCTTTCTCAAAAACTTATGTTAGTTCAGAGTCTGATGTTGATCAGATTCTGAAGCTATTTTCAGAGTTGTTTTGCAGCGGATATAAAGTAAATGAGAGAGAGAGAGAGAGAAGGACACAAGCAATTATCCTGGTTCCTTCCACAACCCGGAAGTAGTCCAGTCCCCTTGTCACTTACAAGAGATTTTTCACTATAATCACAAAGATTACAATTGCTCAAGCACAAAGCAAGATACTTCCTATGCTCAAACACAAAGTAAGAGACTTCCAATGCTCAAACACAAAGTAAGAGACTTCCTATGCTCAAACACAAAGTAAGAGACTTTCTTGCTCAAACACTAAGTAAGAGACTTCCTTGCTCAAACACTAAGTAAGAGACTTCCTTGCTCAAACACAAAGTAAGAGACTTCTGATTGCTCAAGCACACAGGCGAGAGACTTTGAATCAAACAGATTTACAAAAGAATATGTTGAACACTTGATATACTATCAGTGGTGTTCACAAAATACAACACAGATTTAGACTCTATACTTAAGAAATTCTAAGACAAGAAAGTTTGTAAGAATTTATAAGTTATTTGATGACTTTCGAATTTGGCAGAGTATGGCGTTTCCAGAAAACAGAGTCTTATTTTCTTCTTCAAATCTCCAGTCCTTTATAGAGGAACAAAGAGCCGTTGAGAAGATGCCAGGTCATCAATTAGAGTCGTTGGTATTGAAGCTTCAGCCAACATTAATTCCATCCTGATATGGTATGCAAAACAGAGGAACAGAGGAATAACGTTTTGAATTGTTTCCACAAAACAGGGTTGAGTGTTTCGTCCAAGGAGACAAAGTTGCAGAGAGCGGTTCTGACTCTGAGATTTATGTCGTACTGTACTGTTGACAGTGACAGTTGTTGACTTCTGAGTTTCCTTCAGACTTTAGACTCCAGACTCTTAGTCTTCAGACGCTGTTCTTAAGAAGCTGGTCTTCAGACACTGTTCACCAGACGTTGTTCTTCAAACGCAGTTCTTCAGAAGCTGGTCTTCAGACATTGTTCATCAGACGCGGTTCTTCAGACGCAGTGTTCATCAGACCCACTGTTCATCAGACGCAGTTCTTCATACGCACTGTTCATCAGACGCTGTTCTTCAGACGCTGACCTTCAGACGCTGACCTTCAGACGCTGGTCTTCAGACGCTGCTCTTCAGATGCTGATCTTCAGACGCTGATTGTCTTCAGACTTGCAACACAAGCTTCAATATTTTCCTTTGCTCTTAACTTGTTCTTTCAGAACCACTATTAGATACATAACTTTCAGCGTATGGTCCTACACACTTAGAGCAAGCATTAACATATCCAATTTTCTTTTTAACATTTTGTTATCATCAAAATTCAAAAGGGACTTGTTCATACATTTTGTTCCAACATATCTCTCATAGCAACCAAGAATCCTAAGAACCGCCACACATAAACTCTTTGTCTTCTCCCTTTATTCCGGTCTCCACCATTTCTTTCACCTTGCCCTTGCTCCTCCGTTCTAGATCTCTTCTCTTTAGCGACCTCTCTCTTAATTGCTTACTCTCTTCATGAACAACAACAAAACTCAAAGTTACACAAACAGAGAGACTGAGAAAGAAAATTCGTCATCGTTCTCCATATGATGAATTTGATTTGATTTCTTCTTTTCTTTCCATATTCTGTTTGTATTATGATTCTATTTTTTGTAGTTTTCCCTTATCACACCTTCCATGGATTTTTTATTTTAGTATTTTATCATCAATGATTATGTTATTCTTTATTATTATACATATTTCTTTGAACTGGAATTTCCTCCAACCGATTCAACTCGCCCGATACAACCGACAAACCACATAAACCGAAAGCGATCAAACCGATGACATATAACGGACGGAGATGAGTGAGGTTTTCTCAACCGTGGGTTACTTCGGATTGAGATTTTTCACCCGAAAACCGATCGAACCCGACCGATGTCCACCCCTAGTTGTGCCCTTCTGAAGGGCACTGTGTCCTTAATTATGAGATTGACGGTTCATTGGTTAAGCTTATGTTCAATTAAAATGGATTAAACTGTAATTCGATCAGCTAGTTTTCATTTTTATATTATTTATTATTTATTGATTTACTTTTTCAACCTTATTTATTTATTTATTTAAACAATTGATAAGACAAGGATAAAACTTGTAAAAAAAAAAAAACTGTTTCAAAGTCAAAAAAACAATGTACCGCGAAAACAAGCATAAAAATGGAGAGAGGGAAAAACACGATCCTGACCGTCTATCACTATCTCCTTCTAACGGATAAAACAATTCCACGTCATCGATCCGCGGCAAACTTCACTACCCAATAGAAATGCGAGAACTATCTTATATATTAGTCAAACCGCATCTGTCATTCTTCATCAACATCAACCTTTCTTCTGCATTTGTTTAATTTTCCATTCTCATTTCCATTCTCATTCCAAATTCTCAATGGCACCAAAGGGAGAGAAGAAACCCGCTGAGGAGAAGAAGTCCACCGTCGCCGAGAAGGCTCCGGCGGAGAAGAAGCCGAAGGCAGGAAAGAAGCTTCCCAAGGAAGGTGGTTCCGCTGCCGGAGACAAGAAGAAGAAGAGAAGCAAGAAGAGCGTTGAGACATACAAGATCTACATCTTCAAAGTTCTGAAACAAGTTCACCCAGACATTGGTATCTCAAGCAAAGCCATGGGTATCATGAACAGTTTCATCAATGACATCTTCGAGAAGCTTGCTCAAGAATCTTCTAGACTTGCTCGCTACAATAAGAAGCCAACAATCACTTCAAGGGAAATTCAGACCGCAGTCAGACTTGTTCTTCCTGGTGAATTGGCCAAGCACGCTGTCTCTGAGGGTACAAAAGCTGTGACTAAGTTCACAAGCTCTTAGATTTGACTTTGTTGTGACCTTGTTTGATGTTACTTTATCTGATATTAGGAATTGTTAAATGTTTTAATTAGTAGTTTTTCTTTCTTGCTTTGAGGCTGTATTGTTGATCCTATTTGTGTATCATAAGGGTGGAATTAATGACATTTAGTTTAAAAATTGTTTGTATTGTTTAATTTAATTTTCTGCACTTGTTCTATAAGCTTTACCTATTAACACTTTTTGTTAATGAAACCTGCATTATTCTATTATGTTCCAATTCTACAGAAAATGAAATTTCTACTTGAGCTGCTTCAAGATTCAGATCCAATTGTTTTGGATCGAGTTGAATTATGAATAAATTTGCAAAACTTGTATACTGTAAATAGGTTTATCGGTTGTATTGAGTTTGAAGATTGGATTGTAATGACCTCTAATGCCATTTTAGCTGTTGAGTAGGATGGACTGATTTCTAATTTGCAACTCTGTTGGAATTTCCAAAAAATAAATTACCCGTTTGTGTAACTTTGTATTTTTAAAAAATTGTATTTGTATCATATATTTCTAATCTCCAAAAGTAGTAGGCATGTCAACGGAGCGGGTTGGGGGTGAGTTTAAGTATTACTGCCCCCGCCCCCGGTTCCATGCTCCGCCCCGCCCCCGTCTCCAAACTATATTGGTGGTAAAAATTAAACACTCAATCCCGCCTCCATTGAGGACGGGTTTCCCAGCCCCGTCCTCATCCCCACCCGCGAAAACTCTATTTTTAATAAAATATTTAAAAAATGCATACTTTTTAATTTTTTTCATAGCAACAAAAAACAATAATTATATTAATAATTAAAGATCTAATATTTTTTTTTCAAAAGAGCAAAATAATTCTAATAAACATGTTTCTAAAGAGTAATGATATATTAAAATAGGTTGGTGCTTATTTGACAAAAAATGGAAAAAGATTATAAAATTTAATAAGGTAAATTTCAAATAGCGGGTGCGGAGCGGGTATAAGCATCCCCCGGCCACGCCCCGTACTAAAAACCCAGATTTCCCCCGCACCCGCACCCAGTTAAATCGGCTTTGACTCGTGAAATTCAGGGCGGGCGGCCGGGTCTGAGCGGAGGCGGGTTTTGTTGCCATGTCTAAAAAGTAGGGATGTCAAAATGGGTTGGATCCGTCGGGTTGACCCATTTAACTCGACATTTTTAGCGGGGTGGGTTGAGATTTTAAACCCACCATAAGTAGGGTGCCCGCTCCGCATAACAATGGTAAGAGGTAGATCTTTTTCAATAACCTCCACTTTTGCTTTATCCACTTCAATGTCTTTGGAAGAAATCTTGTGTCATAGAACAATATATTTGGCCACCATGAAATGACATTTTTCTCGGTTGAGAACCAAATTTGTTTCAACACACCATTTTAGTACGATTTCTATGTGTTTTCAAACACCATTAAAGGATTCTCCAAACACTGAGAAATCATCCATGAAAATCTAGATGCATTTTTCAACTGAATTTTTTAAGATTGCTTACATACATCTCTCGAAAGTTGTAGGACTATTGCCCATGTTGAAGGGAATTCTCCTATAACCAAACACACCAAAGGGACAAGCGAAGGTTGTCTTAGGATCTTTTGGATTAACCATACTTGATGGAGATTAGACATTTCAACTTTAATTGATCAATCTCTATGCCTTGTGTTGATGTTATATGATTGATTGCTTTTGCAGTTGTTCTGTTGAATGCTCATATACTAGATGTTTCTTTCAATATGGGTTGGTTATCTTGCTTTTTCTTGATTTCGTGCTAGATAATGTTATGTTTCTTCAATTGTTGATCTTGATTTATTGAAGATCTTTGTACGAGATGATGATTTCTATTGCGGGTTAATTGATCATCCGGTCCCTTAACTTATTTTATTTTTTCACTTTGGTCCCCTAACTATTAAGTGTTTCAATTTGGTCCCATAAGTATTCCACCGTTTACTAATCTGGTCCCTTCTGTTAGTTTTTTTTTCTTCAAAAAACGTTAAGTTTGCACAGGTGGATGTCCAACTGGTGTGTTCATTTGATTACATGGCATATCAATGTCAGCAATATAAAAGGGGATAGATTGGCAAAAATTAGGGTTCTTATCTCCTCTTTCTCTCTTCTTCTCCATCGTGGCCCTTCTTTCTTCTTCTTCCACCATTCTTTTTCTTTTTCTTCTTCATTCTCGAACCAGCCTTCATCTTTGTTGTCATCACCTTCATCTGAAATGTCGAACAAGACCTCAAAAACTCAGTGGGTTCACGAACAGTCATGTGGTTATGTTGGATCTAGTTTGAGAAAAAGGTTAAATCCGAATTGTAGGTGTGGAGAAACAGTTGTAATTCGAACTATAACTGATGCATTGAATCCTAATTATGGGAAGAAATTCTGGGGTTGTAGAAACTACACAAATTCGAGTGACAAAGGATGCAACTTTTTTAAGTTAGTTGATGAAGATGATGTTATGGATAATAGGGAATTGAAGATTGAAAAATTGAAGAAAAAGAATAAGAAGTTGAAGACTGAGTTATCAAGAACAAGAAAATGGTTGATATTGGCGCTAATTTTTGGATTTGTATGCTTTGGGATTGTGTTGTTGTTAGGAACAATGTTAGTTTGCAAAACCACATCAGCTTTGAGTGGATTTTATTTGAAATAAATAATTGTTGTATTTGAAATTTAGTTTGAGTATGATGAATGAATGTAATGGTTGGTTTTAGTATGATGAATGAATGTAATGATTTGGTGAGTGAATGTAATGATTTGAGTATGATGAATGAATGCAATGGTTTGAATTGATATATGTTTGTTGATGTTATGTTTCAGTTTGGTTAGTACTTTTCTAGTTATGCAATTTTATTGAAAAGTGTTGATTGTAATTGCATAACCATAATTCAAGCAGAAACTTAAGTTATAGCACATAGGTTAGTGCTTAAGTTTGCAAATGAAATTTAATTCAAGTAGAAACTTAAGTTTGCAAATAAATAGAAACTTTATGTCATAATTAGTGCTTCAAAGTTGCATTATAGCTTGCATTATAATAATTCATAAGCTTACATCAAAACAGTACTATAAAAAATGCTTAACAACACATATCCAAAACACATCAAAAGTGCTTACTAGCACATATCCAAAACACAATCTAAATATTACATCAAAAGTGCTTAATAGCATACAAGTGCTTAATAACAAATATCCAAAAAAACATTCAAAATATTACATCAGAACACATTTTAATTCATCACATTGGTTGAGTAGCAGATCCTCCCTTCTTGGACCCCTTTTTCCTGCCTTTTTTGTTTGTGTTGGTTGAGTAGATGCAACTTGATCCCTAGTATTTCTTTTCTTAGGTGCTGGAATCTGAGAAGCTTGTGCCTGAGATGGTTGACTCTGAACTCCAGTGGGTTGAGAAGTTGGTGCTTGAGATTGTTGACTCTGAACCCCAGTGGGTTGAGAAGCTTGTGCCTGAGATGGTGGATTCTGAGCTTCAGTTTGAACTGTTGTATTATGAGCTTGAGTCTTAACTGGTGTGTTCTGAGTGGTTTGAGTCTGAATTGTTGCTTGATTTTGAGTCTCAGTTTCAGGTGGTGGAGGTGGTGGTGGGGGTAGTTTGCATGTAGACTTGTTGTGACCACTTTCCTTGCACCTACTGCACTTTATGCCATATGTAGCTCTCTTCATTTGTGAGTTATCTCTCATCAGCTCACTTGAATCCAATCTCCTTTTCTTTTTAGGTCTACCAGGTTGTCTTTTCACAGGTGGTGGTTGGAGGTCACCAAATTCAGTCCTCATCCATAGATTTTGGCCATTAGCAGGAAAAATCATGCTGGAATAACATGCAGCATATTGCTCTTTCTTGTAGTATGATGGAACATAATCAGCAATGTTATAATTTTTGTGTTTCATGCAAGAAATGGCATGACAACATGGTAGTCCTGTCAACAACCATTTCCTACAATCACACACCATCTTCAACAAATTAACATCATAGTCTCCAAGCCCACTTTCATTCCTTACCCCAAACTCATTCTGATTCACATCATCTTCTAATCCAGGCCCATTCACATTTTCTACATTTCCTTCCCCATTCTCATTCTGATTCTCTCCTAATCCATTAAGTCCAACATCTTCTACTTCAGGACCATTATCATTCACATTCTCATCCAACAGTGGGCCATCATCATTTAAGTCCAAGCCAAAGTCCAAGTCAGGACCATTATCATTCACATTCTCATCCAATAATGGGCCATCATCATTTAAGTCCAAGCCAAAGTCCAAGTCAGGCCCATTTTCATCCACATCCAAGTTGGGACCACTAACATTTTCTACACTAGTTTCAGCAGTGGGACCTTCAACAGTGGGACTTACACTAGTGGGACCTTCTTGATTCTCATCCTTACAGTGGGCTCCATACATGGATACTCTATCAATGGGTTAAGCTCTACAATTTCAGGTCGTGACATAGGATGTAACGCATACAAATGAACCCTATCAAACTGAAGAGCAATATTCATCATCCTTCTAGCACCCATATCATCTCTCAATGCTATCATTCCATCTTCCAAACCAGGATCAAAATACCAAAGGGCTTTAAGCAAACAATAACCTAGTTCTTTTTACTTTCCTATCAATTCAAAATAGGACCAATAATCTGGGTCACAGTCAATTACTTCCTCTGGACCTACATACTCAGGGTTAAGAAAATTCTCAAATTCCCCAGCATGATGTATGACACACTCAAATTTTTCGTCCATCTGTTTTAACCCATTAAAAAAGCAAAAACCCTAATCAAAATTAATGCACAGATTTCGAAATTTTGGACCACAGACAACACAAATGTATAAAACCCTATTTTAACACACATACAAACAAAAACAAACTTTTTGAGATTAAAAAACCCTATAAATTTCGCTTTCATGCATAATGAACAGTAAAAAGAACAAAAATCATCCACAACTTCAAAAACCCTAAAAAAAAATCGAAGAAGAAGAAACCCTAAATCAGAAGAACAAAGAAACGTTTCGCAACGAAGAAGAAGAAACAAACTTGTTAAGCTTTCGAAGAAGATGCTTTCGTCCTTCACCTTGTTGAAATCTACAACAACCTTTCGTTTCTTCTTCTTCTTCCAATCGCCTTCTCTTTTCTCTCTCTCTCGCGCCGGCTAGCTATCTCTCCCTCTCATCTCTCAGTCCTCCTCTCGCCTCCTCCTCTCTTCTCTCCCTCCTCTCTCTCTCTCGTCTTCCTCTCTCTCCCTCTCCAGTCTCCGTCCTCTCTCTCTCTCTCTAATGTTCTCATAATTGGAAGGGTTATGCCACGTTGGATAACCACCTGTCTAAACTTGACGTTTTTTGAAAAAAGCTAACAGAAGGGACCAGATTAGTAAACGGTGTAAGACTTATGGGACCAAATTGAAACACTTAATATTTAGGGGACCAAAGTGAAAAAATAAAATAAGTTAAGAGACCAGATGATCAATTAAGCTTTTTTATTGATGTGTTATTTGTTTATGCTTTCACATTGTTTCCAGACTGCGAGTCGATATATTGTTCACATATGTTATTTATGTGTTTTACCAGACAATAAATCATTGGAGGATGTTTAAACCTGACTCGTTCTACGGAGCTTATTGCTAACATACGACGAGAGCGAGACATAGGTATTTTGTCAGTGACTGTATTGAGTTGTTATTAAATTGTAAGGGACCAAATTGAATCTTCATTCTTGTAAAAGATAAACATATTTTTTTTTTGGGAAATTCTTGTTTACCCATCAATAAAAGGTGGGTAATACTACCCATGCTTAGTTGGCCCAATCAAAACAATGTATTTATATAACATTAAAAATAATAGAAAACAAACAAATAACTTTGATTGGTGCCAACTCAGCATGGGTTGTGTTACCCACCTTTTATTGATGGGTACCCAAGTTGTCACCATTTTTTTTTGTGGTGAAAATATAAACATAATTTGTTAGTATTTAAAAGACACATACATGTATACATATAATTTTAATCAAAATTAAAATTTCATTAAAAAAACATTTTTTATAAGACCACATGCAATGGGCTGTTTAATATTGTGTTGAATGATGAAAAGTGGTGTAATGGTGTGTTTAATATGTGTTGAATGGTGATGTGGAGGAGTGAGGAGATGAAACAATTCAACACAGTTTAATGCCTGCGCCGAATACACGTGGCAGCTTGCCACTTGCTGAATTCAGGCGCGTGTGAAACACGCGCCGACAGGGCGCGTCACGCGCAGAGCCGGAGAGAGAAGGAAGCTGTTTTGGATAAAGGCGGACACGTGGCGAATTCTGATTGGTTTGCTGGATTTTTATTATCTTAATAATTTCAACTCAATTATTTCATTGTAAATTAATTTTAAAAAAAAAAATTACCAAAATTCATGATTTTTTTCCTCTATAAATAATGACTTGGTTCATTTCATTTGGACACAGAAAAAAAAACCAAGTTTTTCAGTATCTTAAGCTTATTACTATCCTTCTATTAGCTATCCTTTTGAAGTTTTAAACTTCTTTTGAGTGAAATGGATCCCAATAATAATAATTTCAACACCCAGAATTCTTCTAATTACCCATTTAGCTACCAAAATCCCAACAATTATCAACATCCAAATCAATTTCCAAACCAACGTCCTCAAAACATGCATAATTTTGGTTTTGCACCAAATTTCAACCACCCATCCTCTGTTCCAAACTTTAATCCATATTATGGATCTATGATGGGATATCCATCTCAAACACCCCCGTTTAATGGTTATATGCCAATGGGAAATGAAAACTTTCCGAGTGTTGGTGCATCTGAATTTCCTGAATTTTCAACACAAATAACTCTTGGTGGCATGACAAGTGGTAATGAAGTCACTCCAAATCCAGAGGATTCAACTCCTAAGAGCAAGAAAGCCCAGCAACCAGCATGGAACACTGAACAAAATTTGGTGCTAATTAGTGGGTGGATTAAATATGGAACAAGCAGTGTTGTTGGGAGAAATCAGAAAGGTGAAACATATTGGGGTAAAATTGCTGAGTATTGTAATGAGCATTGCTCATTCGATCATCCGCGTGATGGTGTTGCATGCCGAAACCGTTTTAATTATATGAACAAAATACTGAATAAATGGATTGGCGCTTATGAAAGCGCTAAGCGTTTGCAAGGAAGCGGTTGGTCGGAGAATGATATTTTGGCAAAAGCGCAGGAATTATACGCAAGTGGGAAGAATATTCAATTTACTTTAATGGCAGAATGGCACGCTCTCCGTGATCAACCACATTATGGTAGTCAAGTAGGAAATATTGGCTCAGGCAGTAGTGGATCTAAGAGATCTCACGACAGTGATGCATGTGGCTCAAACTCTGTAGGATCTACTACTCGTCCAATGGGTAGGGAGGCAGCTAAGAAAAAAGGTAAAAAGAAAAGTAAGGAAGCTGCCTTGGAGGTGGTGGATAAAGAGTGGGCTGAATTCAAACAATTCAAGGAGAAAGAGCTTGAACGATTGGACAAGATAGCGTCGGTGCAACAGGAGGCTAACCAATTGATGAAAGAAAAGACTAATGCTAAGAAAATGAAAATGTATCTAAAACTAAGTTCCGAGGAGAATCTCGATGATCGGAAGCAAAAGTTGTTGGATATGTTGAGCCAAGAGCTGTTTGAAAATTAATTTCAATCAAATTGTCTGTGGCTTTTGGTTGAATGTATGAGTTATTGTGTAATTTCAATCAAATTTTGGCTGTAATGAAATTGTCCGTTGATTAATTTTAAAGAAGGTAATTTCAATCAAATTTCAATCAAGTCCCCAGTGTTTGCTTTAATAATTGTCTGTGGATTTTGGCTGTAGTGTTTGCTTTAATAATTGTCCGTGACTTTTGGCTGTAGTGTTTGCTTTAATAATTGTCAGTGATGTCTGTTGGGTTTGCTTTAATAATTGTCCGTGACTTTTGGCTGTAGTGTTTGCTTTAATAATTGTCCGTGACTTTTAACTTTAATGTATGAGTTATTGTGTTTGAATATGTACCACCCAATTGGAATCTAATCCTTATCTGAGTATTAACTGAATACAATAACTTATTTCGAATCCGTCAATGTCCACCACTTAATGTACTTCTATATATGGACTCCTAGATACATACATTGAATCACCAATATCCCAAATCTCATTCAATCTACTTCAAAATATCACAAAAAACTATCAATCGATCCATCAGAATATCCTTTTGATATCGCAGCCTACAAACAAAAATGTGAAATGGAAGAAACTTATATCACCAACCGATTCAGAGAGCGTCGAAACAAAATATTGGAAGATAGTGCACCTCGTAGTAGAAAATATCTCAATAGAGATCATGCAGCGGCAAACCAAAGACTAATTGACGACTACTTTGCCAATGAGCCTACATATGACGATGCAATGTTTCGTCGTCGGTACCGGATGCAAAAACATGTTTTCCTTCGAATCGTTGGGGACCTTTCAAGTAGTGATAACTACTTCACCCAACGAGTTGATGCAGCCAATAAAGAAGGTATATCACCCTTAGCAAAATGTACCACAGCAATGCGAATGTTAGCATATGGTGTGGCAGCAGATGCGGTCGATGAATACATCAAAATAGGAGGTACTACAGCATTGGAGTGCTTACGTAGATTCTGTAAAGGAATCATACGATTGTATGAGCAAGAGTACCTGAGAGCACCAACCCAAGATGATCTGCAAAGAATACTACATGTAAGTGAAATGCGGGGGTTCCCAGGGATGATCGGGAGTATTGACTGCATGCACTGGGAGTGGAAAAATTGTCCTAAAGCATGGGAAGGTCAATTTACTAGGGGGGATAAGGGAACCACCACAGTTATTCTTGAAGCAGTTGCATCTCATGATCTATGGATTTGGCATGCCTTTTTTGGATGTCCGGGAACGTTGAACGATATAAACGTTGAAATTCTGGCCAGGCAATAATAAGAGATTACCAGGTTCTGAACCAGACAGGTTCTGAACAATACGCAGGGCACAATAAATTGCTTAAAACGGAGCACACACAAACACAACACAAGCAGCAAAATAAAGTGCAGGAAAGTAAAAAGGCACACAAGGTTTGTTAACCCAGTTCGGAGTAAACACCTCCTACTCTGGGGGATACCAATCCAGGAAGGAAAACCACTATTGGATTTAATCGTTAAGACTCAGACACTGACTCCCAGTTCTTATCCCAAGCAATTAACCTCCACCTAGTCAGACTTCTACCCAACTCTGAGTATTAGAATCCTCTAACTTCCTATTCAAGCAACTAAACCCAGCTACTTGAACAACCCTTAACAATCCCCTGTTTTTGAACACAATTTCAATGACAACACTTTATTCGTACCTAAAGGCTTAGAATGAATTACAACTCAATAAAAACTCTAAACCAACTCAGACAATGAGTGGTGTACAAAGAAAACTCTAAGTTAAAAACACAGACTCAATTTTCTGAAATATAACTTTGAATTCGTATCCCTTGAATAGCAGCAGCCCTCCTCTTTTTATAGCCTTCAGTCTTGCAGCATAAATAACAAACTAATCTTCTGAATTGATTTGTTACTGGAATAAGAATGATCCAATAAAGTAACAAATAAAACTGCATCCAATCTTTGAAAGATTTAAAACAGAAAATACGAAGATCATGAAACTGAACCAAAGATAATTCCAAAGATCATGAAACTGCATCCAATTTAATCAGCATTCTAGAAGCAATTATACAAAGATAATTCCTTGCTAAATCTCCCAAGATACGCGCAAAAACTAATCTGAAAACCCAACTTCTGATGTGGTCAACAAAAGTCAACGCTGGCATCAGAACCTGAAAACAGCTTCTGAAGTGCTACAGTGCATTCAGCTTCTGATGGCATTTTCAGCTTCTGAATGGCTTCAAAATGAAAAACTTCCAATTGAAGAAATGTTCTACATATGGAGATGCTTCTATTCAATACCTTGGTTTTGCCAAAACATGCAGCCAACAACAAAAGACTCAACAATCTCCCCCTTTGGCAAATTTTTGGCTAAAACCTTCCAAGTTCTTCAATCTCCCTTATAATCAACTCAGCAATGAAGAACTCCACAATGATATATCATAGCATAAACATAAGCAGCGGACACAACTATGAATAACACAAACCAGCTTCAGTTCTACAAAACATAACAGCTACTGAAGCACACATAAGATACTGATCAACTCCTGATCATCACAAACATGGTATCAGAGCTACTGATCAACTCCTGATCATCACAACACTCCCCCTGCAACTCAGCTTCTTATACAAACTCCCCCTTACTACTGAACCACAGAGAAAAATGGTATCAGAGCATACTTCAGGAGCTGAGCACAATTGTTCTTCAGGACCACTACACTTCAGGACCACATCATCACTCAGGTATATAACAAACTTGTACTCCCCCTGAGACACATATTCCCCCTTGATCATATCTGCATATAATGCTTGGTATCAGAGCAAAACTAGTCACCTTCTGAATCAATGACACACTTTCTGAATAACACTGACAGCTGAGCATCTGAAATGCAGCAATACATCTTCTAATTTTTGGTATCAGAGCCAACACATTGCATAGGATTTTCTCCCCCTTTTTAGCCACAAAATTCTGACAAATCTCAGACTTCAAATAGGGAAGGAAAACTGCACAAACATCTTCAACTACTGTCCCAGTTTGAACTTCAGACTTAGTATCAAAAACAGCATCACACTTAGTACTAACAAAGCTTGCAGGTACTCTATCTTCCTCACATCCAGTTTGCTTTAATTGCTAGAATTCTTCATATAAGCATCCACTTAACTTGCTTCTCAGATTCTCAAATTGTTTAGCATCCAAGGCTTTTGTGAAAATGTCAACAACTTGTTCTTCAGTAGCTACATGTTCCAGCTGAATGACTTTATCCTCCACAAGGTTTCTGATAAAATGATGTCTGATATCAATGTGTTTAGTTCTGCTGTGCTGTATTGGGTTTTTAGAGATGTTGATAGCACTCAAATTGTCACAAAACAATATCATAATTCCTTGTTCAATGTTGTACTCCTCCAGCATCTGCTTCATCCACACCAATTGTGAACAACTACTCCCAGCAGCAATATACTCAGCCTCAACAGTTGACAATGACACACAATTTTGTTTCTTGCTGAACCAAGAAATTAGATTATTTCCCAAAAAGAAACAACCTCCTGAAGTGCTCTTCCTGTCATCAGCACTTCCAGCCCAGTCAGCATCACAATATCCCATCAGTTCAGAACTTGAACTGTGTGAATACATGATTCCATAGTCACTTGTGTTATTCACATACTTCAGGATCCTTTTAACTTGTGTCAGATGACTCATCTTAGGATCAGCTTGGTATCTTGCACATACTCCAACAGCATAAGTGATATCAGGTCTGCTTGCAGTTAAATACAATAAGCTCCCTATCATGCTTCTGTACTGACTTTGATCAACTGAAACTCCATGTTCATCTTTGGTCAACTTCAGATGAGTAGCAGCTGGTGTCTTCTTATGAGCAGCTGATTCCATACCAAACTTTTTCACAATGTTCTTGGCATATTTACTCTGAGAAATGAAGATTGTATCTTCCATTTGCTTGACTTGTAATCCAAGAAAATATGTCAGCTCACCAACTAAACTCATTTCAAACTCTGATTACATTTGCTGAACAAACAATTTTACCATCTTCTGAGACATCCCTCCAAACACTATATCATCCACATAAATCTGAGCAATCATTAGACTCTCATCTTCATTCTTCACAAACAAAGTCTTATCAGAACCACCTTTTCTGTATCCTTGAGCAACAAGAAACTGAGTTAATCTTTCATACCATGCTCTTGGTGCTTGCTTCAATCCATACAAGGCTTTCTTCAGTTTGTAAACATGATTAGGAAATTTATGATCCACAAATCCTTTAGGCTGTTCAACATACACTTCTTCTTGCAGATATCCATTCAGAAATGCACTATTCACATCCATCTGAAATAGCTTGAACTTGAGAATGCAGGAAACACCCAACAGCAGTCTTATGGACTCTAGTCTGGCCACAGGTGCAAAGGTCTCATCAAAATCCAATCCCTCTACTTGAGTATAACCCTGAGCAACCAACCTTGCCTTGTTTCTGACTACAGTACCATTTTCATCTGTTTTATTCTTGAATATCCACTTAGTCCCAATCACATTCAGCCTTTCAGGTCTTGGAACAAGATCCCACACTTCACTCCTTTTGAATTGATTCAACTCATCTTGCATTGCTTCAATCCAAAATTCATCAGTTAGGGCTTCTTGCACATTTTTAGGCTCAACCTTTGACACAAAGCATGAATCAGTAGCAGCAACATCTGATCTCCTGGTTCTGACACCTTGATCTAAGCTTCCAATGATTAAGTCTTTAGGATGATCCTTCTGAACTCTAATTGATGGCCCTTTATTGGTTGGATCATGTTCTGGATGAACTTCTGCTTCTTCAGACTCTGGATGAATTTATGCTTCTGAAGTTTGTTCTTCTGATGGTTCAGACTCTGGAACAACTTCAGACTCACTTCTATCTTTCTCAGCAGTCAGATCATCAATTACCACATTAATGGACTCCATCACAACCTTGGTTCTGGAATTAAACACCCTATAAGCTCTGCTGTTCACTGAATAACCCAGGAATATGCCCTCATCAGACTTAGGATCCAGTTTTCTTCTATTTTCCCTGTCAGCCAAAATATAGCATCTGCTCCCAAAAACATGGAAATATTTGACAGTTGGCTTCCTCCCTTTCCACAATTCATACAGAGTAGATGTTGTTCCCTTTTTCAAAGTGACTCTATTGTGTATGTAACATGCTGTGTTCATTGCTTCAGCCCAAAACATATATGGCAGCTTCTTAGCATGCAGCATAACCCTTGCACATTCTGCTAAAGTCCTGTTCTTCCTCTCAACTACACCATTTTGCTGAGGTGTGATAGGTGCAGAAAACTCATGCTTTATACCTTCAGAAGCACAGAATTCTGAAAAGCTCTTGTTTTCAAATTCTTTGCCATGATCACTTCTGATTCTGATGATCCCACTGTCCTTCTCTCTTTGTAGTTGAATGCACATCTCTTTAAAGACTTCAAAAGTGTCAGATTTTTCTCTAACAAAGCTGATCCATGTGAATCTTGAGTAGTCATCTACCATTACAAAAGCATATCTTTTGCCCCCAATACTCTCAACTTGCATAAGCCCCATTAAATCCATATGAACAAGTTCTAGTACTTTAGTAGTTACCTGGTGAGCTAATCTGGGATGAGACTTTCTTGTTTGTTTCCCAATTTGACAATCACCACAAACATTGTCCTCATTGATCTTCAGATTAGGTACACCTCTGATAGCTTCAGTACTTAGGATTTTCTTCATGCCTTTCAGATTCAGATGTCCCAGTTTCTGGTGCCAGAGCTTGACTTACTCTTCTGAGCTCATAAGACAAGAAGTCAGACTTCTTTCTTCTTCAGAAACCCATAAGTAACAATTGTCTTTGGATCTGCAGCCCCTCATCTGAATCTTATCTTTCTGATCAGTAACAATGCACTCTTGCTTGTTGAAATTTACCTTTAATTCTTGATCACAAAGTTGGCTAATACTAATCAGATTAGAGGTTAATCCTTCCACCAGTAGCACATCATTAAGTCTGGGCAAGCCTTCTCTGTTCAAATCACCAATACCCAGAATCTGACCTTTTACACCATCTTCAAATGTCACATAACTTCTGGAGTATGATCTGATATTGCTCAGCAGCTTCTTCACACTAGTCATGTGCCTTGAACACCCACTATCAAAATACCAATCTTCTTTTGAAGTGGCTCTCAAAGAAGTATGAGCTATAAGACCTATATTCTGAACTTTGGGCTTCCATACCTTCTGAACATTGTGTCTGATAGCAGCTGGTTCCACTCTTCTATACTGAAAATGTTCAGGATAGCCATAAAGTTTGAAGTAGAATGGTTTGATATGCCCTTTCTTTCCACAATGATGACAGACCCATGGATGATTCCTTCTCCTTCTGTTTCTGAAAGATTTCTGGGGTTGCTTCTGAGGTAGCATCTGACCATGCTTCTGACTTTGCATCTGAACATGCTTCTGACCTTGCATCTGAGGTCTCTTCTGAGCTTTCACAAACATAGGATTATCAGTTTTATTGGCAGGAACAAATTCTTTAACAAGAATCTTCTGTTTGGGGTTCTGAGTCTGATCAACAAAACCTAAACCAGTTTTTCCTTGCTTCTGAACATCTAGAATCTCCTCCAACTTATCAGTAGCTGAGTTCATCATCCTAACTTGCTTTTTCATCTGATCAAGTTGGGATTTTAGCTGGCTTACTTCTTCTTTTAGATCTGAATTCTGCACTAACAGTTCACCTTTTTCAGCCTCCAGTTGAAGAATAGTCTCCTTCTGATCCAAAACTTGTTTGCAAACCTCAGCCTTTCTGGTATACAGCTTCTTGTAGTTATCAGCTAGTTCATCATATGAGGTTTTAGCAGCTTCAGACACAGAAGAAGCTTCAGACTCTGAAAAAGTCTCAGACTTTAAAACAACTTCCTTCTTCAAGATAGCTCCTGCCCTTACTACCAGACCAGTATCACACATATCAGATTCACTAACATCATCTTCTTCAGAACCATCATCAGACCATGCAACAACTAGGTTCTTCTTCTTCTGCTTCTTAAGAAAAGTAGGACATTAAGTTTTGATATGTCCATAACTCTCACACTCATAGCACTGCACACCTTTGGCTTGGTTACTTTTCTCCTCAGACTTGGTCTTTTTCATATCAGTTTGTTGCTTTTTGCTGTTGAATCTTGAAGTTCTGTCCTTTGGCTTTGGCTCTTCTATCAACATTCTTCAGAATCTTGTTGAATTGTTTTCCCAGCAACACTAGAGCTTCTGATAAGTCATCCTCATCAGACTCTTGTTGATCATCAGCTTCAGCATTCACAGTAAAAGCTATACTTTTCCCTTTCTTATCAGGCTGTTTGCAGAATGCAGTCTCAAAATTTAACAAAGACCCAATCAGCTCCTCAACCTTCATAGCAGAAATATCATGAGCCTCCTCAATTGCAGTGACCTTCATGTCAAATCTTCTGGGCAGGGACCTGAGGATTTTCCTTACTATCTTTTCATCAGTCATCTTTTCTCCAAGTGAATCAAAAGAATTTGCCATGTCCAGCACATTCATGTAAAAATCCTGAATAGATTCATCTTCCTTCATCTTCAGGTTCTCAAATTTGGTGGTCAGCAGCTGCAATCTGGACATCTTCACTTTAGAAGTTCCTTCATGAGTTGTCTTTAAAATTTCCCAGGCCTCCTTTGCAACAGTACATTGTTTGATAAGTCTGAACATGTTCTGGTCCACACCATTAAAGATTGCATTCAAAGCTTTTGAATTTCCCAGAGACAAGTCATCTTCAGCTCTGGTCCACTCCTCTTCAGGCTTCAAAACTCCAGTTTTGTTACCATCTTTGTCCAAAACCTCAGGATGTTCCCAGCCTTTTATCACAGCTTTCCAAGTCCTGCTGTCAATAGACTTTAGAAAAGCACACATCCTTGACTTCCAATACTCATAGTTTGTGCCATCTAGAAGGGGTGGTCTATTGACATATTCTCCTTCTCTATCCATGCTTGCTAGATATTAACTCCTCTGGATCTCACCCAATTTACAGGCAGGGTGCCTGCTCTGATGCCAATTGAAATTTTGGCCAGGCAATAATAAGAGATTACCAGGTTCTGAACCAGACAGGTTCTGAACAATACGCAGGGCACAATAAATTGCTTAAAACAGAGCACACACAAACACAACACAAGCAGCAAAATAAAGTGCAGGAAAGTAAAAAGGCACACAAGGTTTGTTAACCTAGTTCGGAGTAAACACCTCCTACTCTGGGGGATACCAATCCAGGAAGGAAATCCACTATTGGATTTAATCCTTAAGACTCAGACACTGACTCCCAGTTCTTATCCCAAGCAATTAACCTCCACCTAGTCAGACTTCTACCCAACTCTGAGTATTAGAATCCTCTAACTTCCTATTCAAGCAACTAAACCCAACTACTTGAACAGCCCTTAACAATCCCCTGTTTTTGAACACAATTTCAATGACAACACTTCATTCGTACCTAAAGGCTTAGAATGAATTACAACTCAATAAAAACTCTAAACCAACTCAGACAATGAGTGGTGTACAAAGAAAACTCTAAGTTAAAAACACAGACTCAATTTTCTGAAATATAACTCTGAATTCGTATCCCTTGAATAGCAGCAGCCCTCCTCTTTTTATAGCCTTCAGTCTTGCAGCATAAATAACAAACTAATCTTCTGAATGGATTTGTTACTGGAATAAGAATGATCCAATAAAGTAACAAATAAAACTACATCCAATCTTTGAAAGATTTAAAACAGAAAATACGAAGATCATGAAACTGAACCAAATCTTCAATGATATCTTCTCCAATTTAATCAGCATTCTAGAAGCAATTATACAAAGATAATTCCTTGCTAAATCTCCCAAGATACGCACAAAAACTAATCTGAAAACCCAACTTCTGATGTGGTCAACAAAAGTCAACGCTGACATCAGAACCTGAAAACAGCTTCTGAAGTGCTACAGTGCATTCAGCTTCTGATGGCATTTTCAGCTTCTGAATGGCTTCAAAATGAAAAACTTCCAACTGAAGAAATGTTCTACATATGGAGATGCTTCTATTCAATACCTTGGTTTTGCCAAAACATGCAGCCAACAACAAAAGACTCAACAAACGTTCTAGACCGGTCACTAGTGTTTGATGATGTGGAACAAGGAAAGGCTCCAAGTGTGAAATTTTTTGTCAATCAACGTCCCTATAACATGGCATACTATCTAGCTGATGGTATCTACCCTTCTTATCCAACTTTCGTCAAATCGATTAGACTTCCTCAAAGTGAACCCGATAAGTTATTTGCAAAAGTTCAGGAGGGATGTCGGAAGGACATCGAACGTGCATTTGGAGTGCTTCAAGCTCGATTTAAAATCATCCGTGAACCAGCTCGCTTGTGGGACATAGCCGATTTGGGTATCATCATGAGGTCATGCATCATATTACATAATATGATTGTTGAGGATGAACGAGATTCATATTCTCAACGTTGGACCGATTTTGAGCAGTCTGAGGAAAGTGGATCTAGTACACCGCAACCATACTCGACCGAGGTGTTACCCGCTTTTGCAAATCATGTGCGTGCTAGATCCGAGTTGCGTGATACAAATGTTCATCACGAATTGCAAGCAGATCTAGTGAAGCACATATGGGCAAAGTTTGGAATGTTTCGCGATTGAAGATGATTTGTATCGTACTAATTAAGTTACTTGTGTGTTGTCTGCTTAGTTTTTTGTATTGTATTTTAAGTTATTTGTGTGTCGCGTGTTTAGTTTATTGTATTAAGAAAATAAAAATAAATTATTTAAATAAATTTTGTTTTTACAAAAACACTAAAAAATAAATTGTTAAGTGTTTATTATTTTAATTTAATTATAATTGATAATTGTAATTTTATGTAATTATAAAATCAAAAATATAATATTAAATAAGAATATGAAATTAAAAGTAGTGGGGTAGAGTGTTGAATGAAAAACCATTGGAGAGAGTATTTGTTGAATGAGTGTTGAATTATTATGTGGAAGAGAGAGAAAATGATGTGGAGTGTTGGAAATTGAAAAAGTGTGTGTTGAATGTGTTTTGTGGTGTTTAACCATTGTATATGGTCTAACTTACACACGTTAACGTAATAAAAAAGAAAAAAATATATACAAATAAAGACTCTTTCTTTAAAAAGAAACAAAAATCAAAATTATAGTTTCAATTTTCATTTGGGTTGCGCAATGAAAAGCATACGTTTTTTATCCAGCTCATCAATCCGCGTCATATTTGAGCCAAAACACGATCCTAACCGTCTATCCCTATGACCTTGTAACGGATAAAACATATCCACGTCATCGATCCGCGACGAACCTCACTAACCAATAGAAACGCGAGAACCATCTCCTATATTAATCACACCGCAACACTCTGAATTCAATCATCAATTTCTCAATCCAAACCTTCTCCGCATTCAAATTATATTTTTCTCTAAAAATCTCAGTTCAAAATGGAGGCAAGCACAAAGACAACAAAGAAAGGAGCCGGTGGAAGGAAAGGAGGAGGACCAAGGAAGAAAGCGGTGACAAGATCAATCAGAGCTGGTCTTCAATTTCCAGTTGGAAGAATCGGTCGATACTTGAAGAAAGGTCGATACGCTCAGCGTGTGGGCACAGGTGCTCCAGTATACCTAGCAGCAGTTCTTGAATATCTTGCTGCTGAGGTTCTTGAGTTGGCTGGAAATGCAGCTCGTGATAACAAGAAGAATAGAATTATTCCAAGGCATTTGTTGTTGGCTGTTAGGAATGATGAAGAGCTTGGTAAATTGCTTGCTGGTGTAACCATTGCTCATGGTGGTGTTCTTCCTAATATTAACCCTATTCTTTTGCCTAAGAAGACCGAAAAGGCTGCTACTGCTAGCAAGGAGCCTAAGAAGGCTGGAAAATCTCCAAAGAAGGCTTAGATCTGATCTGTTTTCAATATTTAGTTAGTTTATGATTGTGTCCATATCTAATAGTAGGTTTCTTTTATGTAATGTAATTCGAATCATATTGTAATTCTCCTTTAGGAGTTTTATCCATCAATGAAATCTTTTTGTTTCACAAAGTGTTTTTCATTTCATGACCTCAATATTATGTTATTTATACTTAGTTCATTTGGCAATTAAATGTTTGTAAAAGCTTGACCGCCGTTTCTACCAACCCGAGTTTGAAAAACCAGAAAATTGACTCTGCATAGAACTTTACCAGAATTATTAAGACTGCAGTTTAATCCCAACTTTGATGTTAAAAGTTAAACTGCTACAGAAAAATCTGCTATATCCTTGTTGCAATTCTACTAAATTTCCTGCGTTTTTTGCCATATTTCAGCATAGAGTTTGTGTTCTGGTACTTTAATGTTGATAATAATAATTATAATTTATTAGTGAAGAAATGCTCTTTTGCTTCTACCACAGTATCCTTTGAAAACTGTCCTGAGTTGAAGCTTGAGCTAAGATTCCTCTCTATCTGGTTATGGCTATATCTTTCTGGGCTTGCAAACCTGTGTCATAGAAGCTTGGAATTGAAATTTGTTGGGACCCGAGTTATAGTGGCATGAGATAACATTGAAATTCAATAATTTTCGTGTCTAATTTGTTTTAACTTATACTTACCTAGTTCATTGATAATACATTTTGATATATGAAGCAGCTGATAAGCCATAATACTGCTAAAGAATAACCATTTAGTTGATATATGCTAGGCCAATTTCTCAATAATTTATCAAAAAAGGGGAAGAAAATGAAAGAGATGGGTGTATGAGAAGAAAGGCCTGAGGGCAGTAACGGAACAATGAGAAAACTTGCACTATGGTGGAATTGGAGGTCTGTAACTGAAGAGACAGGTCGCAAGCGTGGAGGGTGGATGTATGGGTATTGTGGCCAGTGGTGGAAGGAATGGAGCATAACGGAGGGCAAGTAACAGAATCGGTGAGGCAAGAATACAATGGTGCATCGGTCTTTTGCATCCATGTTTCCCACATGTCTGTCTTTTTTCCACCCATCTCCATTTTGTGTCTTTGCCATCACGTCATCGCTGTTCATGTGTCATCACGTCGTTCCTTTGCCTTAATCGATTTTCTGTACAAATTGGATAATTTTCTGTTGCGAATTGAATTGATTTGTGGTTGTTGGCTACTTTGTCAATTGTCAATATTTTTTCATCTTGTTGGTGGTAAGGTGCATTATATTCAAGTTAGGAAGAAATATAAGGGAGGTTAAGCACTAAATATTGTGCTTTAAGTTCCAAAAATTACCATAGGCAAGATCAAGTGGTCTAGCAATGTTTTTGGGTGTGTTCTATTGATAGCAACAACTGATTTTCTGGTTTTTTCTGCTACGTGTATGTTGTTGATTGTATGGTATTTTTGCTACTTTATTGCATAGTCTTCAGTTCATGTTTGTGCAAAAAATAGTATAATTATTTGTATGTAGTAATGGGGCCTGATAAGGGAGTTTTCTTGGGTGATAAAATTCTATCAACAATTTGATAAGGAGTCAACATTGCACTTTATCTAATAATAGTACTCAGTGGCTAGTGCATTGGGTCCTTGTTCTTGAATTTCTATCACAAAGGTGGGCTGGAGTGATAAAAAGGAAATGAGTGTTGTTGAACGAAGAGTTGGAGGGATGTGAATTGGTGGCAAAGGTTGAACAATTGCATACGGGGTTACTGTCATGGAATTTGTGTTGATGCTATCACATTTTTGAGAAGCTTGCTCAAGAATCTTCCAGACTCGCAAGGTACAGCAAGATTCAGACTGCGGTCAGGCTTGTTCTTCCTGGTAAATTGGCCAAGCATGCCGTCTCCGAAAGAACAAAGCTGTGACCAAGTTCACAAGTTCTTAAATTTGAAACATTTTCGTTGTTTCTTGTTTGCTGGATCTGTTTTTAGGTATCATTAGGCATATATTGATTCGTAGCTTTTCCCTTTTTTAAAGATGTGGTGCATCCTTTTTGTGTATTAAAATGGTGGGGTTTATTACATACATGACTTTTAAAATGCTCGTATGGTACATTTAGTCATATCGTTTCTTTTGTTTGGTTTTCTTTGAGTTGAAATCAGGACTTTTTTTCTCAATTGTGGAAGTTGTAATCAGGACTTTAGAATAAATAAATATTGGTATAATTTTTATACACCGAAAAATCTTATAATATTAACAAAAAATCTTGTTGGAATATTTTATTATTTAATTATATTCCGATATCATTATGTGGGCAAATATCGTAATAATAATTATATTAGCTATTTATCAATTTAGAGCCTTAATTGATTAGTGATTAATTTAAGTAATAAGACTAATTAGATTTCTATTTAGATAATTAATTAATTGATATGGACTCAATATGGGTGGATGTCCGGATGACCCATTAACGGAATAATGGGAAACCCTAATGGTCATCCAATATAAATGAGGCTATGGTCCGGAAGAACCAAATCAGCCGCCGCTAACTCTATTGTGTGTTTCAGATCATCTCCTCTCTTTGGTTATCCTTGTTGATGAGAGGGCTGTCATGAAAGCTTCATTCAGGTATTCCTAATACCTTAATCTTTGGTAAATCAAACATGTTGTAGATCCGATCATAATCATGTTCAATGTTTTGATTGCTTCCGCTATTGATTTATAATGATTGAACATGTTTTATGAATTCTGTTTTATTAAGACCTAAATTCCAACAAGTGGTATCAGAGCAGGTCTACATGTTTGATTTATTGGGATTGATTATCGTTTGCGAAGAAACTTTTCCTTTCAAGGGTTTAATAGATTTTCCCAATTTCTTCGTATGAACCCTATTTTGATTATAATTTGGGTTTTTTTTGTTTGATTCGGTGCCGAATGCTCCCGTTTTTTATTTATTATTTTTTAATTGAGATTGATAATAGAATACAAAGCTTTATCAGTGTATGTGCTGTATTTCGTTTGGTTGCATGGATACACGCACCTTTAATTTAGTGGGATTGTCTCTTTTTTTTGTTTTCATGATCCAAAATTGCACACTATTTCTATATATTACATTTATTTAGGGTATGCAAATTGGTGTGTTTTGTTTTTCTAACTGATAAAGACTGTTATCATCAGCCTTACTATTAGAAAACCAATTGAATTGGGTGCATCGACCTTTTCCGGTTTTAGTTTCACAATGTTGTTGTCGTTTCTTATTTTATGGATCCAATTTTTGCGTGATATTTCTTATTATTTTCCACAATTTTATTTTTTTTGGATCGTAATGGGTCTTGACCTTTACGTTAATTAATTTCATGTGCACTATCTGGATATTGATTAAAGATATGCATCGATTTGATATTATTATTAATTTTTGGTGATGATGCAAAATAGTCAAATTTAGGTGTGAATGTTGTAAATAATTGCAGAATTTTTTATTCTCTCTTTCCATGGTTGTGAGATGTGATTTCATGAAAATTCGGTCATTCTTTGTTCATGGATTTTTATTTGGTCTTATTTAAAATCCATTATGAGGTGTACATGAGTCTCACCAATATAAAGTTTTATTTTAAATTATCTTGTTTGCCAAATTTGTTGTGGTTATATATATATATATATATATATATATATATATATATATAGCAAATTATGTTTGTTGGCATGAAATAAGGATTTGAATTTGATTTTCTGTTTTATTTTCAAATCAAATCTTTTGGTTTAATTCATCCATAAAGTTGTTATATGGTTAACAAATAAGTATTTGGATTTGATTTGACATGATTTTTTTTAAATATCATTATCATATCTTGCAGATTAATTTCTATTTTAAATTAATTTTGATTCACATAGATCTTGTATATAAAGTTTTTTTTTTTTTTTTGAGAAAAAGGCAAATATAAATTTGTTATATATATTTGGTTGTTATATATACTTGTAGAAGATTTGTTGCCTTTTAATAATGAATCTCAAAATATTATGGACAATTTTATTTTGTATAGAAAATAAGGTTTTGATTCTTTAAATTTTGGAAAATATTGATTCTAGTTTTGTTTGTTTATTTATAAACATATAAAGTTTGTTTCCTTATTTAGGAAATAATTAAGTTTAGAGTTATTCATTATTTTATTTAAAGGATCATTACTATATGTGAATCAATTGCGGCATGAATATTTTTGGCATATAAAAATTCAATTTTTTATTATTTGATTTGAAATTGAATATTTGGTTTATAGCATGATTGTGATGTTTGAGATTATTGTTATTAAGTTTCTACAATAACATCATTTTTCATTTCCTCCAATCATGCATTTTTGACATATTTCATGCTATTTATGTTTTCGCTTTTATGCGATGCCTGTAAATGTATTGTCATACACACATTGATGTGATTTTTGACCTGCATCTTCTTTCAAATTCTTGTGAACTTGTCTTTACACTTAAGGGTTGCTGAGTGGCCTTATGGTTACTTAGCGACATAATGGACTAATTCGGTCTACATTATGTTAGTAGTGCCTTGTAAATTTAAAGACCATTCCCATTTAAAAACATTTAATTTATTGTGAAATGTCTAGTAATTACAGTTGTTTTGGTTGAAGCAACATGTTGCCAAAGTAACCTCTGTTGCGTAGATTTAATTCAACTGAACTTACAAAAGACGTAGTATGCAATTATTCATGCGAGTTGTAGTCGGCCCCAAGGAAGGCACAACTTGGCCGGATAATTACATGCATGTGATAGTAAATGTATGGTGATTATAAAGTAATTTTCCATGTAAATAATAGGATACCCAAAGGTGACTATTATTTGACAGGACTTATCACCCCATTTAATATATATTAAAATTATCTAGTAATTACGGTTGAGTCGGCTGAAACAATAACGTTGCCCAAGTAACCTCTGTTGCGTAGATTCGATTCAACTGAAATTACAAAAGATGTAGTGTGTAATTATTTATGCGAGTTGTCGTCGGCCCCAAGGAAGGCACAACTTGGCCGGATAGTTACATACCTGTGGTGGTAAATATGTGGTGGTTATAAAGTATTTTTCCATGTGGATAATAGGATGCCCGAATGTGACTATTATTTGACGGGACTTATCACCAATGTTTGATAACTGCGTTGAGAGTATCGCTTGCAGTTAATTTTTACAATCCGAAGATTGGGAATTAATGGTGCGCTTGGTATCTTGTTAAGGTCTTTTATTTACAAATAAAGATGCATGTTTCTATAATATTTTATTGACATGTGTGATAATGTTGTGTGAGTGTAAACTTATTTATACAATTAAGAGTTTACATCCACACGAATATAATGGTAAACATATGACAATTATAAGAATTTATTCTTTGTCAAAGTAAATTGTCATTGTTTGATCATTGTTGTAAAATATCACTAGCAATTGATATTATTGTTTAAAGACTTGATATTAATGGTGCACTAGGTATTTTTGTGAGTGCTTTTGTTTCTCTTGTTCTCTTTAAGCAAATACGGTTTATGTATCTGTTAATTTGAGTTAAATTTTAACTCTTAAAAGTTTTAACTTTTAAGAATTAAAGAATAATATTAACATTGTTCTTGGATCTAGACCTTATATAAGGGTGGTGAAAGTCGCATTCTCTTGTAAATTCAGTATTTAATGTGAGAATCAAGTTTGACAAGTGAGTATACACCAAATCTTATAGGTCTTATGCGATCATAAAGTTAAAAGATCAGAAATCTTATCAGTGTTATTTAAGTTGACAATTTTTGTCATATTTTCCTTGCTTAAACTAAAGTGCTTTTAAAGCAATACAGAGAAAGACAATCTCTCATTGGAGAGTGATATTTCATTAAGATTATTAGGCAAAGAAAAAATTGAGCACATTATGTAAATATTTAATCTTGCTGAGACATTATAATTTCGACTATCAGATGACTTGTTCGAAAATTCAGTAATTTCGACTATCAGATGACTTGTTCGAAAATTCAGCGTTTAGTATTCTCTTTGCACAATTAAGTTTATAACTGTTAAAGTTAGAAATGATCCCTTAAAGGATCAATTCATAAAGTGTGCAAATAAAGAAAAGCTGAAGCAAGAGAAAATAAAATAGTGTTCATTCGGAAAATACCTCAAAAAGATAAGGGCAAATAAAGAAAGGTAATCTTGACTGACTTATGTCCAATGATGTTGAAAGATATATCAATTTAGAATGGACAAAGTCGTCAAAGATTGTTTATTCATTTTATACTAATTTTAGATTGTCGTTGCTAGCTTACTTTTGTATTTAAAAGACAATTTGGTGAATCATTATTTGAATTAATTTTTTGTTTTAATTTCTCCTTGATTAAATCAAGATATTTTGAGTTTTATTTTCAAATGATGATTCAATGTGTCTTTTAAGTTTAGTTATTAGAGTCAATTCAGTTATGACTTGTGACATTCTATAATTGTTTAAGGGTTTGAAAACTATAAGTTTTTCGTCCCACAACTTAAGGAAATATTTGAGACATAAATTGTTAAGTTTTCTTGAGGATATTGAGTTTGGGGGAGAGATATGGAAATAGAATAAAATTGAATGAGGAAGAATTGGTTCTAAACCAATTCATATTGTTACTATTAGTATAGTATATTTGGAACCTCATAAGGACATTATTGTTCTTCCTCTCAATCAAGTTATGAAATTAATTCATATAGATCAAACTCAACACCCTCAAGAACTAGGGCTTCTAGTATCATAAAGAATTGACTGAAACGAGAAATTCTATTTATTTTATTTGAAAGACTCTATTAAGACGGTCATGATACTAGTTTGCTTGTTATAATTTTGGAGCTGCATAAGATGGATTTCAATATAGTGTTTCTTAATGGTGACATTAATGATATAATATGGTGCAACGGAATAAAGCTTTTGTGTATTTAGTAAGCTCAGTGGGAGTAAATTTATATTCCTATTTTAATGTGTCAATTTTATTTTATTTAGTCAACTATGATATATGTTAGTAATGTGAAACCAAGGAAATCTCTAACAAAAGTTAGTGATGAAAGATCCTGGGGACACCTCTTTTGTATTAGGCATTTCAATACTTAGAGATTCTTCTCAAGGTATTATTCGGATATCACAAAAGAGTTATATCAGTAAAGTTGAAAATAAATTGACATTAAAGTTAATAAATTTTTGGATGACCTCAATCATCGAGAGACTTTTCAGTCTCAAATATTGCCCATTAGGAAATTTATGAATTCAGAAATTTAAGTATTTTCCTACACTTTTCCTATAGGATTTTTATGTACGATTTTATTATACGCATTTGGAAATAGCGTATAATAAGATTGTTTGACAGATATTTGAGCAATTCAAAGTTTGAATTGTTGAAAACTCAACCATAAAGATTTTTTAAAGAGAACAAGAGAGTTTATGCTCACATCAGGGATCTGACAATTTGGAGATCATTTGTGTGTCAAACTCTGGCTTTTGGATGTAAGTAGATAATACACATTCTAACTCAAGAAATATGACTGTAAGTATTTATGTCACTTGGTTGCATATTGTTAAAGGTATTGAGAGACCACTTAAGTTATATATAGTGACATAATTCAGTCATAAAGTTATTCAACAACAAATTTTATTGAGTTCATTACCTTATAGATTATTGTTGAATTGAATAGAACATATAAAGATGGACTTTAATGCTAGCCGACTCACTAATCAAAGACATGACATATAAGGTATTTCATATGATTGATGTCATTAAGGATGTCTTGGATTAGTGGGAGTCCCTTTTGTTTTATGTTTTATACTTTAGTTTTGGTATCGATACAGACTTTACATTATGATTTTCTGCAGAAATAAAGTTTACGAGGTTATTTTTTTGTTATAACCATTTCTGTATCATTTTGTGCAAATATTGAATTTGCAAACTTCAGTTTGATCTCACTAAAGTTTTCAGTTGGACCAGTTGGAAATAGACATGATTTAGAGATCACATCACATGAAATTTCCATGCCACTCATCCATATCGATCTATGTCATCAAGTACATTGATATGGTGGTCGTCGGGGTTAAGTCACATTATACGCCAGTGACGACAGCCGCGGTGGTCCCATTATTAATGTATGAGGTGGACCAGATTGTAAAGTTGAAATCTAAAGATAAATAGCATTCAGATGCGCACCTAAAGAATTATGGTATAATTATTAAGATATGTAGCCCAAGTGGGAGATTGTTGGAATATTTTATTATTTAATTATATTCCGCTATCATTATGTGGGCAAATATCGTAATAATAATTATATTAGCTATTTATCAATTTAGAGCCTTAATTGATTAGTGATCAATTTAAGTAATAAGGCTAATTAGATTTCTATTTAGATAATTAATTAATTGATATGGACTCAATATGGGTGGATGTCCGGATGACCCATTAACGGAATAATGGGAAACCCTAATGATCATCCAATATAAAAGAGGCTATGGTCCCCAATACACCGTACACAACAAACTCTCTCTTCTCCCCATCTGAAGAGAACTTGAGGCATAAAGGTACCGGTTGAGGAAGAACCAAATCAGCCGCCGCTAACTCTATTGTGTGTTTCAGATCATCTCCTCTCTTTGGTTATCCTTGTTGATGAGAGGGCTGCCATGAAAGCTTCATTCAGGTATTCCTAATACCTTAATTCTTAATATCTTTGGTAAATCAAACATGTTGTAGATCCGATCATAATCATGTTCAATGTTTTGATTCTGCTATTGATTTATAATGATTGAACATGTTTTATGAATTCTGTTTTTATTAAGACCTAAATTCCAACAAATCTCACTTGGAAAAAAAGAACAAAGCTATCCATTATTCATATTTAATTTCTTAGCTGAGTTTGTTATGCTAAAATGTTTGTGGATGTATAGTGTACTTGTGAATATATGTCAACTGTAGTTTGTTCAATCGTGTACTTGCAAATAGCCATGGCTTTCTTGTGTGGCAGTTGTGTTTTCGAAAGTTTGGATTCTATTTCTAAATTCTAATTGCATACATACACTAACAATATTTTTTTGTTGTTGTGAAGACCATAAAATATTAGTATCCAAACACCGTTATACACATTAAGATTCTCATCATAACAATTGGATAACCTCTGTTACTAATATAGTTTATTGGTGACAGGTGATAATCAATTCAGAACCATATTACTCAAAAATGGTCTTTCAGGTACCCTATCACACAACTTAATATTGATAAGGCCAATCATGTTAGATCCAAAACGATTGGTAATTCTTACTTGTTTAGATGAAACTCATTCTTTGTTATTTAACAAAGTTATTCCAAGTTTGCAGGCATATTATTTGAATAATTAAAAATTGACAACGTATTCAAACACCGTATAAAAATACATCATTTATAACTATTGATGCACCGTACAGTACACATATACGGAATACAACCAGAATCATTTAGATTCAAGCAGGATACACATATTGACGTAAGACAATACTTATGTTGCTGTTACTAATTACACTTTATGCATCATTAAGTTAAGTGTATGTGATTTGTATATGCCTCTGTGATTTTGTACAGGTGATCTTTGTATTACGACGGTGCTAAGTCCTTCTAAAGGCAATGAATGTTGCTCAAGTCCTGAAAAGAGAGTGTGGTTAAGCCCTTAATTTTCTCTAACATAAGTAGTGCTCGAGTCCAACGTACGAGGGGAGAAAGGAATTGTTAGGATCAATGATCCTTAACGAGGGAAGAATTGTTATATCTTACTGTTCTTCTTTAATGATTTCCAACTACTCACCCGACGCTTTTGTTGTTTATAAACACGCGATTGTGAAAATGCATGTCTCATTGAAGTGGGGTTTGCTTGATATGTAGTTAACAATTTGATGTGCATCTAATATGTCTAGAAACCCTCCGTTTCTGACTGCTGAATCACCAACGAATTTTAAGCCCCTAAGCAAGTAGGTGATCTCTTTCATTTAGTGCTCCCTTGGAATTTAGTTCACTGGAATTTCGCCTTTCAATGTAATGTAAATCCATTTCTAGTGTATATGTAAAGAGCAGTGCTAAACTTAGCGAAAAAAAATCATCCCGAGGAATTCACGATGCTGATGTGTTGTTTTAATAAACAGTGTCAATCCTCTAAATACCTATTTTAGTGGAAATCATGGTGGGCCAATGTATTGAGCAGCCAATAATAACAATTCTTGAGACATTCGTTAAACAATTCTTCGTTGTATTTATCATTTCCCATATGTAAATATGTAAAATATGGTACTTATGAGACTCGCTTTGAAAATAAAGTTAAGTATATTTTTTATCCATTTTAATACCCTCTGTATATGTATTTATATCTAAAATCGGTCACACTTAGTTATATTTCAAAATCAGGTTTGGGGTGTTACAAGAGGTTCTGGGGGCCCTTAAGAAGGAAAGAGAAGAGTTTACGGTCTTAAAGGAAATAAATTTTGGTTGAGTATTTATCATTATTCAATCATTCAATGACATTTCATTATTTTTTTTTGAACAGGCTAAAAAGAGATTGTATTAAGCAACCAAAACATGTCTTACTAGCATAAGGTATGCCAGATAAGACTTGATAAAAGTATAGTTACAACCAAAACGACTCAATGCAAAAACGATAAAAAGAGGCTACATAACAACAATTAAACAAGGGATATGATTAAGCCTCCAGAAGTGATAATCAAAGTCGAAAGTGACATATTTCGACTTCAACCACCAATAAGATTGAAGCTTAACGCTTTCAAATAACGCCTGCAAGCTCTCCTCCTTATGCCGAAAAAAGCGTCTATTGCGCTCCTTCCATATAACACAATCCACATATAATCAAATAATATTAAGGGCTATGCGAACTTTACTTGAGAATCCGCTTAACCCTCCAAACTGAAAGAGATGATCAAGAACATTTGTCGGAACACGATTCAAAAGCAATTGCCATGTGAAAATGGATATTTTAAGAGGCAAGACTTTTATCCACACCGTCGGAAAAGAAAGTCAGATAATTACCATCATCCACTGCAGTGAAATTGTTATAAGCACTATCAACCGTATAACAATTAGACGAGTGTAATTTCCACACCCAACGATCCTCCACAGACATCTGCAAAATAATTGGGGTTAAACCCTCAATAGTCCCCATCACCAACTCCTCTTCCCAGCCAAACAACCTTCTACGCCACTTTCACGCCTCACCATTCGCATGTCACCTGTAATTCATATTTTTATATTAATTTATTTTAAAATAAATTTAAATATCATACAAATTTTTTAGATGGATATCGGTATCCAATAAAACTTCAATTTTTCTCTAAAATATTAATAACACTTCAAACCAGCATTTAGGGTGTGTTTGAAAGGATAAAAGAAAATCACTCTCTACATAAAAAAATCCAAGAGCTAAAATTGCGAGTGTTTTCATTTGGCGCGCAATGAAAACCAGCTCATCGATCCGCATCATTGTTTACTCAAACTAAGATCATGGCCGTCCATCGTCATATCTATTGGAATTTAATTAACGGATGAAAAGAATTCCACGGCATCGATCCGCGATGAACCTAACTAGCCAATAGAAACACGTGAACCTTTCATATATTAATCAAACCGCATCCTTCTTCCTTGCAAGTATTCCAATTCCAATTTCCATTCCCATTTCGAAACCCTAAAACTTTTCCAATACCAATTCTTCGATTCGATGGCGCCAAAGGGAGAGAAGAAGCCAGCTGAGAAGAAACCCGCAGAGGAGAAGAAGTCCACCGTCGCAGAGAAAGCTCCGGCGGAGAAGAAGCCAAAGGCAGGAAAGAAGCTACCAAAGGAAGGTGGTTCAGCCGCCGGAGATAAGAAGAAGAAGAGAAGCAAGAAGAGTGTTGAAACATACAAGATCTACATCTTCAAAGTTCTGAAACAAGTTCACCCAGACATTGGTATCTCAAGCAAAGCCATGGGTATCATGAACAGTTTCATCAATGACATCTTCGAGAAGCTTGCTCAAGAATCTTCCAGACTCGCTCGTTACAACAAGAAGCCAACAATCACTTCAAGGGAAATTCAGACCGCAGTCAGACTTGTTCTTCCTGGTGAATTGGCCAAGCATGCTGTCTCTGAGGGAACAAAAGCTGTGACTAAGTTCACAAGTTCTTAAACTTGTAACTATGTTGTGGTTTTTCTGGAGTTACTATTTGTGTTTAGGTGCCTTTAATCTTTTTAGATTTTTAATTTTCTAAATTGTAATGAACTGATGGGATCTTTTTGATCTCTTTTGTGTATTATATATAATTCTGGATTTAATGATATTTGACTTCAAAATTTGTTTTGCTGTAACTTTACCTAAAAATTCTGCCTTATGTTGATTATAAGTGAACAAGGCTTGCCTCTCTTCTGCTTGAGGTAAACAAGACAGATGCTAGCAATCATCACCTATTTGTAAAGAGTAAGCTTAATTAAATTACATAAAGTTTTGGTTCATAATCAAGTCTTCTATTGTTTACTATTATTTGACTGAGAATGTGATCTGGTTGGTCCTTTTGTGTATGAAAATGGTGGAATTAGTGAGTGTTTGGATCAGCTTACGTCCCAATGCAATTTTAATGTAGAAACCATGAAGATACAAATATGAGCTTCTACTTTGATGTGAATTTTCAACGTGATTTTTTGTTGAAATGCCGCATAAGCAAACAAGCCTTATAACCTTTTTACAAGTTTCAGAATCACCTCTATTTTTGAATGATTTATAAGAAAAAGATTTATTTGCTTTGGGTTATATTTGGTTGTCAAGATATAGTGTGCTTATAATGAGTGATCTTGTCGTTCAAATGCCTCATTGGTGAAGGAGAGTTTGTCATGGGGAAATAGACAGTTGGGGTTTTATTTGTCTGTTTGTTGAAAACCAGCGGGTTTGTAATTGATTGTGAACTATGAATAAATTTGGACCGATTTCTCATTCTTACTATTAGAATTTCTAAACCTTCTATCTGTTTAAGATTGTATTGGTGACATAGACTTTTTCTCCATTAAAGCATAAGCTTATATCCTTTGTCTTTTAAGCATGTATCTTGTACAACATACACACACGAAAGTTCAGAGATTAGCTTAACATGCTGTGTTTGATTCTATATCCAGCTCAAGGCTATATGTCAACACATTATTCAAACTAGTAAATACTCCATATGTCAATTACAAGTAGAACAACAACATAGAACGAAAGAATAACTTTGTAATTGTTTACTTCTACACATTTTGTTTGATTGCAAAAATAAGTATATTACACAACCTAAAAATGTGGTTGTGATAATGTGATTTCTATTATTTTGTTTTTTAGGAAACAAAATGGTGTTATTATTAGTGAAGTTTCCTCTAGCCAAACTCTATTAGGCTCTGAAAGGGCATAGTGAAGATTTTGTCTGATACCATTTACAAAACTACCACCAACATAATTCCTAGGAGTCTCTACCTCTTCCTTTAGAATCTAAACCAATTTATCAGAGTCAGATTCCATAATTATTTTCCTGAAACAACATTCAGCTGCAAACTTGACAGTTTTATACATCGCATATACCTCCGCAACTGTGAAATCATCGAAGCCCTTGACAGTCCAGGTTGCAGCTCTGCTAACACTTCACCATCTTTGTTTCGAATCACCGATCCTACACCCCAGGTACGTACTTGACTGAGATTAACATCGCTATTTGCTTTGAACCTTCCAGAATTAGGTTTTTTCCAGCTTTTGTTGTTATGCATGCAAGTAGATCTCATGCTATTAGTGGTACTTCTGGTGTCTGTTTGACGAGTAACCGAAGTTGCTTGATTAAATTCAACTATAATACTAGCTGCTTTAGAGATCGTTCCTTCCTCAGAGGTATCTTTATCCTCAAATAGGTGAAGATTTCTGGCAAACCATATATTATAGGATATGGATGCTAAATAGATGAGATTTTCCTTATTGACTGTGTTAATCCTGTGGATTAACCAGTCTTTAAACCCAGTGATCAGATCTTCAAAGTTTATTCCCAGTCTAAATCCAAAGCTAATTGTAAAATGGTAAAAATGATGACTGAGTTAATTTTAACATGAGCAAATATGATTGAATATGTGTCCAATTCATATCAGCAAAATAACATAAAAACTTACTATCCTAATGACTATTTTTATTTATGTCTTGAAACGACGATGGCTACATTAACACATGTAGTTTACTCTCACTGTAACACACTCTAGTAATGCAGTCTAATAGAGACCACAGCCAATTAACAATCAAAACCTCAAAAATAAAGACCCAGCAATTAGATACCAGAACTTCGATGTTGGCAGTATATCCTATTCAAATATATATATGTTCCCAGTTCAGGCAGGGAAGACAAAGAAGAGCAGTTGTTACAAGGTGAACAGAAGAGCAAGGAAGGTTTTCGGAAGCATTCATGTGAGGTACCAGCTAGAGGCTCACGTGATGATGAAGTGAATCAGGAGGTCGGATTAGACTGCCATGTTAGAGTATATAGTCATTAGGCTTTATGCTTATGTAATAGCTGAGTAATAACTGTAAAATAGCTAAGCACACAGCTGTCCACTAATAGAGTGCCAGCTGTCCCTATCTAGTCTTGTGACTATAAATACATGTAATCTGTCCAGATTCATTCATAATGAAATACAACTGAGTTTGTTACAATTCTGTTATTTCTCTCTCTCTCTCTCTCTCTCTCTCTCTCTCTCTCTCTCTCTCTCTCTCTCTCTCTCTCTCTCTCTCTCTCTCTCTCTCTCTCTCTCTCTCTCTCTCTCTCTCTCTCTTCTCAAGCTTTCTCATCTCCATCAATGGTGGATTTCTAACATGGTATCAGAGCTTCTGTTCGATCCTGAGCCATGGCTTCCCCTGCGCCTTCTCCTACGCAAACGAACACGTCTGAAGCGCAACGCATCACTGCAGCAGCTTCGAAAACGTTCAAACAAGTCGTCTCCGTCAAGCTTGATGACACAAACTATCTCCAATGGAAGCAACAAGTAGAAGGAGTGTTACGCGGTACGAAAATGGTGAAGTACGTTCTCTCACCTCAGATTCCTCCAGTTTTTCTTACTGATGCTGCGCGCGAAGCCGGAAATGAGAATCCGGCGTATACGGAGTGGGAGGAACAAGATTCCTTGCTTTGCACTTGGATTCTCTCCACAATTTCTTCTTCTCTGCTTTCGCGCTTCGTTCGTCTGCGCCATTCGTATCAGGTTTGGGATGAAATTCACAATTACTGTTTTACGCAAATGCGAACACGTTCCAGGCAACTCAGATCTGAACTTCGTGCTATTTCCAAGGGTTCACGCTCAATTGCTGAGTTCATAGCTCGCATTCGCACCATCTCAGAATCTCTCATGTCAATTGGTGATCCTGTATCTCACCGTGACCTAATTGAGGTTGTTCTTGAAGCTTTGCCTGAGGAATTTAATCCTATAGTTGCAACTGTCAATAGTCAGGCTGAAATCATATCCTTAGATGAACTTGAGTCTCAGTTACTCACTCAAGAAGCACGCAATGAAAGATTCAAGAAAGCCTTAGGTGGAGACTCTGTTTCTGTTAACCTGACTCAGTCTGTAAATCCTGATGAAAAGAGTCCAGGCAATCAGTCTCAACCTGGTTCCTACTATGATCAGAATCCTGGTTTTCCTTCAAATCCTGCTGGAAACGGTGCTTCTCAGTTCTTTAATCCAAATTTTGGTGGAAGGAATGGTACTTTCAGAGGCAGGGGACCTCGTGGAGGACGTTTTAGAGGAAGAGGTGGACGTAGTTTTGGCAGAGGATCTGTCCAGTGTCAGATTTGCTATAAGACTGGACATGATGCTAGCATCTGTTATCATAGGCTATCTGTTCCACCTCAGTTTGAGGGATATGGCTCTTATGGTGGCTATGGCTCTACAGGTAGCTATGGTGTTCCTCCCAATGTCTGGATGCAGGGTGCTTCACAGAGAATTCCAACTGCTCCTGCACCCAGACCTTCCTTTCCACCTCAGTTTGGCAATCTCAGGCCTCCACCTCCTCAAGCCTACCTGACTGGCAATGAGTCAACTAGCTCCAATTCCTACAATTCTAGTTGGTACCCTGATTCTGGTGCCACACATCATGTCACCCCTGATGCTCACAACCTCATGGATGCTGTCTCACTTTCAGGATCTGACCAGGTGCACATTGGGAATGGTCAAGGTCTGTCCATCAACTCAGTAGGCTCAATGAGTTTTTCTTCTCCCTTTTCTCCCTCTACTACTCTCAAACTTAATAACCTGCTTCATGTACCTTCCATAACTAAGAATCTTGTCAGTGTCAGTCAGTTTTCCAAAGATAATAATGTGTTTTTTGAGTTTCATCCTAATGTTTGCTATGTTAAATCTCAGGGTACTTCTAAGATTCTTCTAAGAGGATACCTTGGAGATGATGGTCTCTATCAGTTTGAGCACCATTCTGTGTCCAAGCCAGTTGCTAGTCCAGTCTCCACAAATTCTGCAAGTTCTGCTGTCAACTTTAGCTGTCATGACAAGACCTGTTTTTCATATTCTAGTTTTCCTTTGTCTAGGTCTCAATGTAATAATGTTGATAGTGTTTACTCTTCATCTAGTAGCAGTAGTAGTGCTGGTGGTACTTCTTGCCAGCACCCTGTTTCTTTGTACCAAATCTGGCATAGTAGGCTTGGTCATCCTCATCATGAGGTCCTCAAAAATGTAATGAAATTGTGTAATCAACATTTACCTAATAAAAATCCTTTGGATTTCTGTTCAGCTTGTTGTTTGGGGAAGTCCCATAGACTTCCTTCAGTTTCTTCTTCTGCATCCTATACTCAACCTCTTGAATTAATATTTTGTGATCTGTGGGGTCCAGCACCTGTTGAATCTCATGGAGGTTATTCCTATTTTCTGACTTGTGTAGATGCTTATTCCAGATATACCTGGATCTTTCCTCTCAAACTGAAGTCTCACACACTCACCACATTTCAGAATTTCAAAGCCATGGTTGAACTTCAATATCACCTTCCTATTAAATCTGTGCAAACTGATGGTGGGGGTGAATTTCGTCCTCTCACTCAGTTTTTGCAAACCTTAGGCATCACACACAGGCTGACCTGCCCTCACACCCATCATCAGAATGGCTCTGTGGAACGGAAACATAGACATATAGTTGAAACCGGTCTGACATTGCTGGCTTATGCTAAGCTGCCCTTATACCTTTGGGACCATGCCTTCCTAACAGCCACCTATCTCATAAATAGGTTACCTTCCCCAACTCTTGACAACAAATCTCCCTTTTTCATTCTGCATCTTCAATTCCCTGACTATAAATTTTTGAAGAGCTTTGGTTGTGCTTGCTTTCCCTTTACCAGACCCTATAACAGTCAGAAGCTGGAATTTCGCTCCAAGGAGTGTGTGTTCCTTGGTTACTCCCCATCCCACAAGGGGTACCAATGCTTGGATCCCACAGGCAAAATTTTCATTTCAAAGGATGTTGTCTTCAATGAGTATAGGTTTCCCTATGCTGAACTGTTTTTGTCTGAGTCCTCTCCTGCTCCTAGTAACTATTCCATCTCCCCAACATCTCTTCCATTTGTTGTCTCCTCATCCAGTCCCTCTTCTCCTGAGCCTTCTCAGTCCCCTACTTTTTCTCCTACTCCTGCTCCTGCTACTAGTAATTAATCTGTGTCAGCTACTACATCCCATCCACATTCCATTACCCCTCCTGAACCCCCTTTAAATCCAACTCCTATCACTGTTCTCCCTCCTTCACCATCTGGTAGTTCTTCTCCCTCCACTGAGTCCAGCTGTGGCCAGTCTGCTTCCACCCCTGTGCCTCATCGTATTCATCCTAACAACACTCATTCTATGGCTACCAGAGGCAAGCATGGGATTGTCCAGAAGAGGCTTCAGCCTACTCTTCTTCTTACTCACATTGAGCCTACCAGTTACAAGCAAGCAATGAAGAGTTCTGAGTGGTTGCAGGTGATAAGTGCCTAAAAGTTGTTATATTTTGGTACAATTTAGGGCACTTATGATTACTTGTTGTACAAGTTACCTTAGGATTAGAGCGTAATTGTGTTAGAAATGCAATATTTGTGATCCTAATCCTTACCCCATGTGATTATGCAGGAAATATATGCTTGGACCTGATTGATGCAAAAGAATGAAGCTTTTCTTGATGCCATCGCTACAAGCGCAGAAGCCATCGCTAGTAGCGAGGATAGGCAGGGATTTCCAGTGTTTCATCGCTTGAAGCGCAGCTTCCATCGCTAGAAGCGAGCTTAGGCAGGGATTATCAGGAGTTCATCGCTTGAAGCGATGAACTGGACGCTTGAAGCGAGCCTAGGCAGGGAATTTCAATGATCCATCGCTTGTAGCGACAGACCTTGTCGCTACAGCGACCAGAGGGCGGTTTAATGCTTGGTGATGACGTGGAGAGCATCCATTGGCCAGTTGACTTCCTCGCTACAAGCGACAGGCTGGTCGCTTGTAGCGAGCGTACATTTTCTCAGCATATTTAAGTATTTTGAAGCTCATTTTTTTATATATAGTTTTTTATCAGAGTTAATATTTTCCAGAGCTAAAAATACTTGTTATCTAAGAGAGAGAATAGGCATAGAGGGAGAAAAACTTCAAATAGCAATTTGATTTGGATTGAAGAAGACATTAAGAAGCTTTGAGACATCAAGCTCTCATATATCTTCATCTTCCTTTCTTATTTTGCAATAGTTGTCATGACAATGATCAACTAATCTCCTTTGTTGGGATTAATAGGTAATCAATCATTCCATGTTGTAAACTTTTGGTTATTAAATATATGATTCTAGCACTTTTATATACCATTGAATTTCTTCTTGCTTTTCAATCTTATGTTTGATTTAAATGTTGTTGAAAAAGACTTTTGAATCTAGGTTTAGAATGATTTTCTATCAAGATAAGAAATTCTAGAAATGAGATTTGGTTTTGATAATTACATTATAGTATTGGATCGTAAAGCTTTTGGATCGTTTAATAGATTGAGAAATCATCGATTAAACGATACAATCGATCTCACGACGTCATTTGGGAAATCAATGACGTTGTTGAGCAATACGTAATAATGTCATATATAAGAAAAAGCTAGAATCCGTATTTATGATCAATTGAATACAAACGATGTTTAATTGATGAAAGTTAATCCTAACGCCTTCTATGTCCTATACTCTACTATTTATTTATTATGTTTTTAAAATGTTGAGTAGTGTAGTATAAAACAAAAGGTTAAACCCTAACTTAAAACGATAATCGACGTTGAACGGTTTATGATATCACATTAATCCCTGTGGAACGATATAAAAACGATACTTACTTTTGTACATTAATAAAATGGCGCCGTTGCCGGGGATTAAAGTTATGATATTATAATCATTGCAACTTTAATTATGGTTTTAAGCAATTTTGCACAAAATTCTTTTATGTATATAACTAATATTCCTTATCCATCTTGTTTGCTAATTCTTTGTGGTCAGATTGTTGATATCGTTTATGCGAGGTCAAGTACCAGAGGACCAACTTCTTTTTGATTCCGAGATAGAGAGAACAGCTCGTAGAAACAATAGCAAGAATCGGAAAAAGAAGCAACAAGCAAAGAGAAGGCAACAAGAGGAAGCTTCAGTTTCTAGTAATTCATCTAGTCCAAGCCAAGAGTTATCAATGGCTGCAACAGGAGATCAAGATCCTGGAGGTTCAGGCGGTCGTGGGTTGCCATGTAATAATAGTCTACGCCGTTTCGCACAATTGGGGAAAACGCCGCGGACTATCAAGCAAACCGAGATGAAGACGGGGATCTTACAAATCTTATATGCTAATCCCTTCTCAGGATTAGACCATGAAGACCCGTTCCAACATCTCACAAAATTTTACGAGATTGCGGGAACCCTTGGTGAGACGGAAAATAACGAGGAGGCTATGTGGATGAGGATGTTTCCTCATTCATTGATTGGCAAAGCTAAGGAGTGGTATTTGGACCAGCCACCGACGGTAATGACGAATTGGAACACGCTTGAGGAGAAATTCCTTGAGAGGTTCTTCCCTCAGAATCGTTTCATGGAGGCGAAGACAACTATTGCTGTGTTCTCACAAGGTACTAGTGAGACGTTATGTGAAGCGTGGGAGCGTTTCAAGTCAATGCTCAGAAGATGTCCTAATCATGGATTTGATGAGTTAACACAAATTCATCTCTTCCGGAACGGGATGCAACAACAATCCAAGCTATTGCTTGACGCTGCTGCTGGTGGTTCTTTGATGGCCAAGAGCGCCGAGAATGCTGTTGCTATTATAGAGAGAATGGCATTGAATGATCACCAAGCTCATCATAACCGAAGCCAAAGCCAAAGGAAGGTGGGAATCCTAGATTTGGGGACAAACGATGCAATCCTTGCACAAAATAAATTGCTCACGCAACAAGTGGAAGAGTTGACAAAGAAAATGGCCAACCTTCCTCAACAAATGAAGGACATCCAGAACGAACAAAGAAGACAACACCAAGTCGCATCTTGCGAGCTTTGTTCGGGAGACCACCCAACCGGATTTTGTCCGCCACCTACAGAAGAGGTAAGCTATGTTGGTAATCAACCAAGGCCTCAACAGTTTCCTAACCAATTCCAAAGCCATCCAAACAACTTCCCAAGAGGGAATAATCCGAATTATGGCCAAGGTTGGAGGCAAGAAGCTGGGCAATATAACCGACAACCTTTCCAAAATTATAACCAATATCAACCTCCACAACAAAACCGCAACCAATCCACCGATGAAACCCTCAATCAATTCATGCAGATGTCAATGGCCAACCAGAAGAACACTGATGCGTCCATTAAAAATCTGGAGACGCAAGTGGGCCAGTTGGCACAACAACTTTCTCAAGCTACTCAACAAGGCGGAACCTTTACCGCCAACACACAAACCAACCCAAAGGATCATGCATCATCATCGAAATGACAATTAAGTCATTTTGATGAGGAAGTCCTTGCATCAAGAGACAACGAAAATTGCAAGGCAATTGCTACTCGGAGCGGGAAGGTCATTGGTAAAGGTATAGGGGACAATCTTGAAGTAGAGAGAAGGGTTGTTGAGAATGGGAAGAAGGATGATGATGAAGGACATGAGGAAGAAACGGGAGATGTACATATAGAGGAAGAAGTTGAAAAAAATAATAAGGATGTAGTTGAAAATGAGAACATAGTATGGAAGAAGGATGTGGTGAAGGAGAAGGGCAAGAAGCAAGAAGTAGTGAAGAATGCACCAACACCACACCTACCTTACCCAACTACACCAGCCAAAAAAGAGAAAGAAAGGCAGTTTGCTAGGTTCCTTGAAGTATTCAAACGTTTACAAATCAACATACCGTTCTCGGAAGCCCTAGAGCAAATGCCGACCTATGCCAAGTTTATGAAAGAAATTCTCTCCAAGAAGAGGAGGTTTAATGAAGAAGAAACAATTCAGCTAGACGCGAATTGTAGTGAAATCATCCAGAATACATTGTCAAGAAAGAAGAGAGATCCGGGCAAAGTTACACTGCTCGTGTCCATTGGCAATGTTGATGTCGGCAAGGCACTCATTGATTTGGGTTCAAGTATCAACCTAATCCCATTATCCGTTGTCAAAAGGATTGGTGATATAGTTGTGAAAAGAACCAACTTAACCTTGCAATTGGCCGACAAATCCTACACTCGTCCATTGGGAATTGCTGAAGACGTGTTGGTGAAAGTCGACAAGTTCTTGTTCCCCGTCGACTTTGTAGTGATGGACATACCGGAGGATGATGATGTGCCGCTACTTCTTGGGAGAACTTTCATGCAAACGGCACAGATGATGATTGATCTTGACGGAGGCTTAATGAAAGTCCGTGTGGACGATGAAGAAGTCAATTTCAACATCCACGAAGCAATGAAGTTTCCTAGTGATAAAGCTGCGTGCTTCAAGATGGATGCAACGGAAGAATTGATAGTTGATACGAGAAACCAGTTGCATGACTTGACACATCTTGAAAGAGTATTGACAAACGCACTAAGTATCCTAGGAGAAGAAGATGAGCAGGAGCTTGAAGAGTGTTTGAAGGAGCTCGATTCGTTTAAGGAAATTCCTCCTCATAAAGCCAAAATCGAGGAATTGACGAATGAAGCTAAAGTAGAAGAAGTGAAGCCGGAGATGAAGATCTTGCCCTCACATTTGAAGTATGTGTTTCTTGATCAAGAGGGTACCAAACCAGTAATCATTAGTAGCTCCTTGTCAAACTATGAAGAAACAAAATTGGTCGAAGTTTTGAAGTCCAACAAGGAAGCAATAGGTTGGACACTATCCGACTTAAAAGGGATAAGTCCTTCCTATTGCATGCATAAGATCATGATGGAAGAGGATTATAAGCCGGTAGCACAACCTCAAAGACGGCTAAACCCAAACATGAAGGAAGTAGTCCGGAAAGAAGTGGTTAAGCTACTTGAAGCCGGCATGATATATCCGATCTCGGATAGCACTTGGGTTAGTCCGGTTCAAGTTGTCCCTAAAAAGGGAGGTATGACGGTTATCACGAATGAGAAGAATGAGCTCATACCGACAAGAACCGTGACCGGTTGGAGGATGTGTATCGACTACCGGAGGCTTAACAAAGCGACTAGAAAGGATCATTTTCCTCTACCATTTATGGATCAAATGCTAGAGAGGCTGTCAGGACAAGCTTTTTACTGTTTCCTTGACGGGTATTCGGGTTACAATCAAATTTCGGTGAATCCAGACGATCACGAGAAGACTGCATTCACATGTCCTTTTGGGGTATTTGCATATCGACGCATGCCGTTCGGATTATGTAACGCTCCAGCAACATTTCAACGATGCATGCAAGCCATCTTTGCAGACTTGATAGAGAAAAGCATTGAAGTGTTTATGGACGACTTCTCAGTTTTCGGGTCATCATATGATTTGTGCTTGAAGAATCTAGACACGGTACTGAAACGGTGCAAGGAAACCAACTTGGTGCTCAATTGGGAGAAGTGTCACTTCATGGTAACCGAGGGAATAGTCCTTGGTCACAAGATCTCCTCCAAGGGTATTGAAGTTGATAAAGCTAAGATCGACGTGATAGGAAAACTTCCACCACCAGTCAATGTCAAAGGAATCCGAAGTTTCCTAGGCCATGCCGGGTTCTATCGGAGATTCATCAAAGACTTCTCAAAAATCGCAAAGCCATTGAGCAACTTGCTCAACAAAGATAAGTCTTTTGATTTTGATATTGACTGTTTAAATGCTTTTAATAGTTTAAAGGATAGCTTAACATCCGCACCCATAATCACCGCACCAAACTGGACATACGATTTTGAACTTATGTGCGATGCAAGTGATTATGCGGTGGGCGCGGTGTTAGGTCAACGCAAAAACAAAATTTTTCATGCTATACACTATGCAAGTAAAGTTTTAAATGACGCACAAGTCAATTATGCTACCACTGAAAAAGAATTACTTGCCATAGTGTTCGCATTAGAAAAATTTCGTTCGTATCTCATTGGTTCAAAAATTGTTATCTGGACTGACCATGCAGCTATCAAGTACTTAATTACCAAACCCGACTCAAAACCGAGACTCATCCGTTGGATGTTGCTACTCCAAGAGTTTGATTTGGAGATTAAGGACAAGAAGGGGACTGAGAACCTAGTAGCTGATCATCTGTCAAGATTGGTGAACAATGAGATAACGAAGAATGAAATGGACATCCTTGAAGAGTTCCCGGATGAGAAGTTGCTTATGGTGCAAGAAAGACCATGGTTCGCTGACATGGCCAATTACAAAGCAACGGGTTTCATACCGGAGGATTACACATGGCAAATGAAGAAGCGGTTGTTGAGAGACGCAACTCAATTCATTTGGGATGACCCGTACCTCTTCAAGATTGGAGCAGACCACTTGTTAAGAAGATGTGTTGCAAGAGAAGAAGCCAAGGACATCATGTGGCACTGTCACAACTCGCCATATGGTGGTCATTATAGTGGAGAAAGAACTGGAGCAAAAGTTCTTCAAGCTGGCTTTTATTGGCCCACCTTGTTCAAAGACGCATACGAACATGTGAAAGAATGCGAGAGTTGCCAGAAAACCGGAGGTATTTCAAAGAGGAATGAAATGCCTCTACAAAGTATCCTTGAAGTCGAAGTCTTCGACTGTTGGGGTATTGACTTTGTAGGGCCATTTCCATCCTCTATGAACAACGAGTATATTCTGGTGGCTGTTGACTATGTGTCAAAGTGGGTAGAAGCAATAGCATCTCAGAAAGCCGATAGCAAGACGGTGGTCAAGTTTCTTAAAAGAAACATCTTTTCCCGATTTGGAACTCCAAGAGTGCTAATAAGTGATGGAGGTTCTCACTTCTGCAATCAACAGTTAGCAAAAGCACTTGAGCATGCAACACCCTAACCCTTAACCGCCGATTATTAACTTTAATAAAGAAAACGTTAAGGACATAGGAAGTTACAACATGAAGAAAACTCATTTTCATAAACATCAACAGAAATCAAAACATATTTGATTTGCAAACACAGCAGCGGAAGAAAACCATCACAAAGCTTATAATCAAGCATGCATATATTACACAAAAATATATACATAAGATTTTCAAAAGAGGCAATTCTACACAGAGACCATTGCCAAATCTATACATAACGTTCAGATACCCCAAAAATAGTGTTACAAATATCAGAGCACTAGACTCTAACTAGGATACAACACCTAGTGCCAAAAAATGTAAGGATAGCTAAGCTATGCCCTTACCACTACAAAAGCTCCTAAACAGCAAAGGGCTATTCCTCAACGATAGCCTCGCCAACCTGATAATCTGGATCCCCAAAGATCCAGCACATAACACAAAACAGAGAGTGTTAGTATCACAAAACAATAAACATGTATAAATAACACATTATTATACATGACTAAAACACATCACGTAACTGTCAATGCACAAATTCATCAATAACAATTACCACATAACAACCATTATGCACACATAATTCCTAAATGAACACTAATGTCACAAAGGATGCATGCCTCAAAATGCATTCACTAATGCATGTGGTACCAACTCATTTTGGATAAACTTATATCCTTATCAAGCACTCTTGATAATATCAAGCACTCTTGATAACCAAGCACTCTTGGGTTTCTTATCCGCACTCGGATATCATACAATCATGAAATGCATGATGATTCAACAAACACAAATACTAGATTATCAGCACTCTGATAAACACAACTAATTATCAGCACCCTGATAATTATCACAACAACAACAAACACTAAATTATCAGCACTCTGATAATTATCATAACATCAACAACAAACACGAACACTAGGCGCTCATGGCCACATCATAATATACAACATGTATACACTCAACCTTGATTAACAATCTCAAATAAACCAATCAAATCATATCAAAATCTCACAAATAAGGGTTTCAAAGGAAAACCCACACACTTTGATAATCCCTCACCCATGTTAGGGTTTTACTCAAAACTTTCATGAAACAAATAATCTTTAGAGAGTATTAAGAATGAATTAAAATGGTGGGCAAGATTTCCAAAACATAATATAAAAACACAGTAGCAAAAAGACATCCCCGCGCGCACCAGGACCTCCAGAACAACTCAACAAAGTTGGCCTGTCCAGGGTTGGTCGCTACAAGCGAGCTCTTGGTCGCTACAAGCGAGCATAGGCAGGTAATCATCCTGCTTGGTCGCTACAAGCGAACCTTCGGTCGCTACAAGCGAGCCTGGTCGCTACAAGCGCCAGTGTGGTCGCTACAAGCGCAGATAGGCAGGGAATAATCCTGCCTGGTCGCTACAAGCGAGGTTCCGTCGCTACAAGCGAACGTATCAGTACAGTCATGTAAAAATGTGATTTTTCCACCATTTTAGCCCATTCAAGGTTACCCAAGTTCCAGAACTTGTTAAAAACAACATTCCATCATAAAACATCATTTATAAACCATCACAAACAAGGATTGCCTCTAGCATAGAAATTAGGGTTCAAGACAATAACTTTTCATAAACTTTTCTTATGAACCCACCACACAATAACTCCAACAAAATCATGCTAACAACATCAATTAGCATTCAAGCAAGCAAAACATAATCATTAACAACTTTAAACCATAAAAACTTTCTAACAAAACCTAGACAAAGTGAGGAGAAGTTTGGGATGGAGAAATAGACATTCTCCCCTTCTCAATCACTTGTAATCAAGCAATACTAACTCTCTTACCTTGAAATCAAAGTTCTCTAGCAACCTTCAAGCTTCAATCCCAAGCCCTAGCTCTCTTGCTCTTCTTCTCTTCTCCCACGTTTTTCTCACAAAGAAAAGGAGGAAATGGCACTATTCATGTTCTCACAAAATCTTATATCCCTAGCAATTGATCCTAGCCATCCATCTTTACTAACCATCATGGACCAATCCTAGCCATACAATCCAATCCAAGCTTACTACTATCATCCACATAGGATTATTACTACTACTCATAAACCAAAGCCCAATACTATTCACTCTCTAAGCCCAAAACCTTAAAACTCGATTACGAACTTACCCTCGCGCTAAATAATTATATCTCGATTACGAGAAAATATTTATAAATACACATCCATAAAATAAAATATATAAAAATATAATATACGAAAATAGGGTCGTTACAACTCTACTCCCCTAAAAAGAATTTTCGCCCTCGAAAATACCTGAAAACAACTCTGGATAGGAGTCCCGCATCTTACTCTCGAGCTCCCACGTCGCATATTCACCGGCTGGGCCTCCCCAAACGACTTTCACCGATGAAATCTCTTTGTTCCTGAGCTTCTTCATCTCTTGTCCTTCAATCCTTAAGGGTACCGTTGCAACCGTTAAATTCTCTCACTTGTATCTCGTCCGACTCAATCACATGTGACGGATCCGATACGTATTTCCTTAATTGAGACACGTGAAAAACATCATGTAGATTTGACAACGACGGCGGTAACGCAATCCTATACGCCACCTTCCCAATCCTCTTCAAAACTTGATACGGACCAATGAACCTCGATGCTAACTTCTTCGATTTCAAAGCCCGTCCAATACCCGTAGTCGATGTAACTCTTAGAAACACATGATCTCCTTCTTGAAATTCTATATCCTTCCTTTTCTTGTCGGCATAACTTTTCTGGCGACTCTGCGACGCTCTCATCTTTTCTTGGATCATCTTGATCTTCTCGGTCGTTTGTTGCACAATCTCCGGTCCAAGCACCACACTTTCTCCCGATTCAAACCAACACAAAGGTGTTCTACATCTTCTCCCATACAACGCTTCAAAAGGTGCCATACCAATGCTCGAATGAAAACTGTTGTTATACGTAAACTCAATCAATGGCAAGCAAGCTTCCCAACTCACTCCTTGTTCCAAAATACACGATCTTAACAAATCCTCCAATGATTGAATTGTCCTCTCCGACTGACCATCCGTCTGCGGGTGATAAGCAGAACTCATCCGCAACTTAGTCCCCAACGCTTCTTGCAAACTCTCCCAAAACCTTGAAGTAAAACGGGGATCTCGATCCGATACAATACTCGACGGTATTCCATGTAATCTCACGATTTGCTCGACATAAATCTCAGCCAACTTCGGTACTAGCATACCGGTCTTGATAGCTATGAAATGAGCAGACTTCGTTAACCTGTCGACAACTACCCAAATCATATTGTTACCTTTCGACGTCTTCGGCAAACCGCTTACAAAATCCATCGCAATACTATCCCATTTCCACTCTGGAATAAACATAGGTTGCAATAGCCCTGACGGCTTCTGATGCTCCACCTTGGACTTCTGACAAGTCAAACACGCGAAAACAAACTCGGCGATCTCTTTCTTCATCCCTTGCCACCAAAACATTTTCCTCAGATCTTGATACATCTTAGTAACACCAGGATGAATACTTAAGTTGCTTCTGTGACCTTCCTCCAAGATCATCCGCTTCAATTCAGGCACATCAGGTACACATAACCTCCCCTGACACCTCATCACACCTTTCTCATCGATCTCAACGTTTACCTTTTTCCCTTGCTCGATGAGCGTCTTAAGTTTCGTCAATCTCACATCCGACTTTTGCTTCTCCACAACCTCTTCAAGAAAATCATTCGTCAACTTCAACATTCCTAGCTTCACGCTTCTGGTTGTCCTTTCAAAAACCAAACTGAGGTCTCTAAACTCTTCAATCAATATCAGTTCCTTCGCCATCAGAGACGACATATGCAAAGACTTCCTACTCAACGCATCGGCTACCACATTAGCCTTACCCGGGTGATAACTCAACTCGAAATCATAATCCTTAAGAAACTCTAACCATCTTCTTTGCCTCATATTGAGCTCCTTCTGATCAAACAAGTACTTCAGACTCTTGTGATCGCTGAAAACCTCAAATCTTGACCCATACAAGTAGTGCCTCCAAATCTTGAGAACAAACACGACAGCAGCTAGCTCCAAATCATGCGTAGGATAGTTCCTCTCATGAATCTTCAGCTGTCTTGATGCATAAGCAACAACTTGTCCCCTCTGCATCAACACACCACCTAGACCCATCTTCGACGCATCACAATAAACCACAAACGGTTCCTTCGGATTCGGCAGAATTAGCACAGGTGCAGATGTCAACCTTCTCTTCAGCTCTCGGAAACTCTGCTCACACTTATCATCCCAAATGAAAGCTTGACCCTTCCTAGTCAACTGTGTCAACGGCAACGCCAACTTTGAAAATCCTTCAATGAACCTCCGATAGTAACCGGCCAAACCAAGAAAACTTCGGATCTCAGTAACAGACTCCGGCGTTCCCCAATCTTGCACGGCTTCTACCTTAGCAGGATCCACTGCTATACCACCACTCGAAATGACGTGACCCAAAAAGCTAACTTCATGCAACCAAAATTCACACTTAGAAAATTTTGCATAAAGCTTCTTCTCGCGAACACCTCCAACACAATCTTCAAATGCTCGGCATGTTCCTCTTCCGTCTTCGAGTATACCAAAATATCGTCTATGAAGACCACCACGAATCGATCCAAAAAGGAATGAAATATACGATTCATATATTCCATAAACACTCCAGGTGCATTCGTAACTCCAAAAGGCATAACAGCATACTCGTAGTGACCATACCTTGTCCTGAAAGCAGTCTTCGGTATATCTTCCGCCTTAACTCTTATCTGGTGATATCCCGATCTCAAATCAATCTTGCTGAACACACAGGCTCCCACTAACTGATCCATCAAATCATCTATCCTCGGAAGTGGATACTTGTTCTTGATAGTTGCTTTATTCAACTGACGATAATCAATGCACAGACGCATACTGCCATCTTTCTTCTTCACCAACAGAACCGGCGCACCCCACGGCGATACACTCGGTCTTACAAACTTTTTCTCTAACAATTCTTCCAATTGTTCCTTCAACTTCTCTAGTTCAGCAGCTGACATACGATACGGCGCCATTGATATTGGACTAGTGCCAGGTACGATGTCAATTGCGAATTCAACCTCTCTCTCGGGTGGTAAATCCAAAATGTCATCTGGAAAAAACATCTGGGAAATCACGCACCACCGGCAACGCATCAACCTCCATCTTCTCTTCCACTCTCAACGAAGCAAACATAGCAAACACATCCTCTTGAGCCTTCACTGATCTTACCACTTCTTGACAACACATGAGCTTCGAACACAACTCTGGCTCCGGTCTTGGAAATGTAACCGTCCTCTCACCGCAGTTGATATGAACCCGATTAAATTCTAACCAGTTCATACCAAAGATAACATCTATTCCGCTCAACGGAATGCAGACTAAATCCATACCAAAGAGTCGATCATACATAATGACTGAACAATCAACACAAACTAGAGTAGTCGATACTGAACCACTCGCAGGCGTTTCAATAACCATGCGTCCCATCATATTCTCTACTTTAAGACCCAACCTCTCAACACAATCCATAGAAATAAACGAATGGGTAGCACCCGTATCAATAATAGCAGACAAAGGAGTATTATTGATAAAGCATGTACCTCTGATCAAGTTGTCCGCCTTCGCATCACCACCATCTAAAGCAAACACCTTTCCTCCAGCCGCTCTAGGCTTCTTACACACGTTGCTCTTATGACCCTCTTCTTTACAATTGAAGCACACAACACCTTTCTTGCACTGATCAGCTTTGTGGTTAGGATCACCACACTTGAAACATTTCCCATCATTCTTCGGGCACTCAAAAATACGATGTCCCGGTTGTCCACACTTAAAACAATTCCTATTACCTCCAAACTTGTTACCACTACTTCCACCTTCATCAGGTTTCTTCCCACCTCTACCATACGGTTTACCTCTAGCCATGTCCTTTCCCCTCTTCTCATTCGCGGCTTTGTAGTAATTAGCTTTAGCTTTACCATCCTTATCACATATTCGGCTCTTGTTCACCAACATCGGAAAATTCCTGATCTCACTAAACCCAATCAACTGTTTGATATCCGGCCTCAGCCCATTTTCAAACTTTACACACTTGTCTTCCTCGGCTTCCACCGTGTTGTAATGAGGAGCAAAACGACACAAATCTTCAAACTTGGCCGCATATTCAGAAACAGATAAACTTCCTTGCTTGAGCTCCATGAACTCAATCACCTTACGGTTTCCTCTCGTCTGCCGGAAAATACTTGGTTAAAAACTCTCTCCGGAAACGAGCCCAAGTAACTAAAGCTCCACCAGCTCCCAACCTCTGACTAGCATTTCCCCACCAATGATCAGCCTCATCATGGAGAACATACGCTCCTAGCAACACCTTATGCGCATCCAGACAACGCATAGCCCCGAAAATTCTCTCAATTCCTTCCAACCAAGTCTGAGCTCCATCTGGATCGTATCCTCCCTTGAAGATAGGCGGTTTGTTGTTCATAAACCTCTCGAGTCTCAACTCATCTTCTCCGCCTCCTCTAGCTTGTTGTGCGGCTCTATCCGCAGTCCTACTAGCAGCATCCTGAGCCATGGCATCAGCCATCCGCTCCATCGCGTCCGCAAGTGCTCGTTGCGCCATATCCACACACTACCAAACATCACATAACACAAGTGAGAACAAAGTGTTTAAGAAAACACATGTTACACAAAGGGTATACTAAACTTAATTGATCCAATGGATCGACCTGCTCTGATACCAACTATTGCAACACCCTAACCCTTAACCGCCGATTATTAACTTTAATAAAGAAAACGTTAAGGACATAGGAAGTTACAACATGAAGAAAACTCATTTTCATAAACATCAACAGAAATCAAAACATATTTGATTTGCAAACACAGCAGCGGAAGAAAACCATCACAAAGCTTATAATCAAGCATGCATATATTACACAAAAATATATACATAAGATTTTCAAAAGAGGCAATTCTACACAGAGACCATTGCCAAATCTATACATAACGTTCAGATACCCCAAAAATAGTGTTACAAATATCAGAGCACTAGACTCTAACTAGGATACAACACCTAGTGCCAAAAAATGTAAGGATAGCTAAGCTATGCCCTTACCACTACAAAAGCTCCTAAACAGCAAAGGGCTATTCCTCAACGATAGCCTCGCCAACCTGATATCTGGATCCCCAAAGATCCAGCACATAACACAAAACAGAGAGTGTTAGTATCACAAAACAATAAACATGTATAAATAACACATTATTATACATGACTAAAACACATCACGTAACTGTCAATGCACAAATTTCATCAATAACAATTACCACATAACAACCATTATGCACACATAATTCCTAAATGAACACTAATGTCACAAAGGATGCATGCCTCAAAATGCATTCACTAATGCATGTGGTACCAACTCATTTTGGATAAACTTATATCCTTATCAAGCACTCTTGATAATATCAAGCACTCTTGATAACCAAGCACTCTTGGGTTTCTTATCCGCACTCGGATATCATACAATCATGAAATGCATGATGATTCAACAAACACAAATACTAGATTATCAGCACTCTGATAAACACAACTAATTATCAGCACCCTGATAATTATCACAACAACAACAAACACTAATTATCAGCACTCTGATAATTATCATAACATCAACAACAAACACTAACACTAGGCGCTCATGGCCACATCATAATATACAACATGTATACACTCAACCTTGATTAACAATCTCAAATAAACCAATCAAATCATATCAAAATCTCACAAATAAGGGTTTCAAAGGAAAACCCACACACTTTGATAATCCCTCACCCATGTTAGGGTTTTACTCAAAACTTTCATGAAACAAATAATCTTTAGAGAGTATTAAGAATGAATTAAAATGGTGGGCAAGATTTCCAAAACATAATATAAAACACAGTAGCAAAAAGACATCCCCGCGCGCACCAGGACCTCCAGAACAAACTCAACAAAGTTGGCCTGTCCAGGGTTGGTCGCTACAAGCGAGCTCTTGGTCGCTACAAGCGAGCATAGGCAGGGAATCATCCTGCTTGGTCGCTACAAAGCGAACCTTCGGTCGCTACAAGCGAGCCTGGTCGCTACAAGCGCCAGTGTGGTCGCTACAAGCGCAGATAGGCAGGGAATAATCCTGCCTGGTCGCTACAAGCGAGGTTCCGTCGCTACAAGCGAACGTATCAGTACAGTCATGTAAAAATGTGATTTTTCCACCATTTTAGCCCATTCAAGGTTACCCAAGTTCCAGAACTTGTTAAAAACAACATTCCATCATAAAACATCATTATAAACCATCACAAACAAGGATTTGCCTCTAGCATAGAAATTAGGGTTCAAGACAATAACTTTTCATAAACTTTTCTTATGAACACACACAATAACTCCAACAAATCATGCTAACAACATCATTAGCATTCAAGCAAGCAAAACATAATCATTAACAACTTTAAACCATAAAAACTTTCTAACAAAACCTAGACAAAGTGAGGAGAAGTTTGGGATGGAGAAATAGACATTCTCCCCTTCTCAATCACTTGTAATCAAGTAATACTAACTCTCTTACCTTGAAATCAAAGTTCTCTAGCAACTTCAAGCTTCAATCCCAAGCCCTAGCTCTCTTGCTCTTCTTTCTTTCCACGTTTTTTCACAAAGAAAAGAGGAATGGCACTATTCATGTTCTCACAAATATCTTATATCCCTAGCAATGATCCTAGCCATCCATCTTTACTAACCATCATGGACCAATCCTAGCCATACAATCCAATCCAAGCTTACTACATCATCCACATAGGATTATTACTACTCATAAACAAAGCCCAACACTATTCACTCTCTAGGCCCAAAACCTTAAAAACTCGATTACGAAACTTACCCCTCGCGCTAAATATATTATATCTCGATTACGAGAAAATATTTATAAATACACATACATAAAATAAAATATATAAAAATATAATATACGAAAATAGGGTCGTTACAGAGCACTATGGAGTAAAGCACAGGGTAGCTCACATACCCATCCACAGACAACGGTCAAGCCGAGGTATCCAACGTGAAATCAAACGGATACTTGAGAAGACCGTGTCATCATCGAGAAAGGATTGGGCGATTGAAACTGGACGAAGCGTTGTGGGCCTATAGGACCGCATACAAAGCTCCTACGGGTTTCACACCATTCCAGTTGGTGTATGGGAAAGCATGCCAACTTGCCGGGTCGAGTTGGAGCACAAAGCGTTTTGGGCGCTCAAGTTTTGAACTTTGATCAAGAGCAAGCTGGGGAGAAGAGAAAGCTTCAGAGAATGAATTAGAAGAAATGCGTGACCAAGCCTATCAGTCAAGCAGCTTTATAAGGAAAATGTCAAACGGTATCATGACAAGAAGATCATGAAGAGGGAATTCAGCCTGGTCAAATGGTGTTGCTGTTCAATGCAAGGCTACGACTATTTCCGGGTAAATTGAAGTCCAACATGGTCCGGTCCGTTCATGATCAAGGAAGTAAAACCGTATGGAGCTTGTGGAAACTAGAAGATCCTATCACTAAGTCAACATGGACAGTGAATGGACAGAGGCTTAAGCCATATTTTGGAGGTGAAGTTGTTTCGGCACACGACGACGATTTCACTCATCGATTCTTATGCATAAGCGAATCAGGCGT